>MU619721.1:211891-380184 GCA_025201785.1 Xylaria longipes | reverse complement strand
ATTAAAACTTTTATTTAATTTTATTATAAATAAACTTTAATTTATTTATTTATTTTGTTTATTTTAAATAAATAAAATTTATTATTAAATTTAAATAGTTAAACTTAAATATTTAATTAAAATTTAATTTATAGTTATAACTTATATTAAGTTTATAATAGTTTTATTTATAATATAAAAGTATTATAAATTAATAACGTTTTTTTTAAAAAAAATATAAAAGGTTTAAATTATAATAACTTTTATTAAAGTTATTATAACGTTTAATTTTTTTTTTTTATATTTAATTAAAATAATATAAATATTTTTAATTTTTAAAGCTATACTTGTTTTAATAATTTTATATTTGTTAAAGTTCTAGATTATTATTAATATAATTTTATAAAGGATTTTTAAATATAAAAGCTTTTTTTCGATTTTATTATATTATTTTAATCTTTTTTATATATTTTAATTAAAATATAGCTAGGTTAGTTTTATTATTATTATTAACTTTAGCAGTAGCTATAATAGTACTTTAATTTATATTAGGATTTATTTTAGTTTTTTTTTATTGTTTTTATGCTAAATTATTTTCAGATTATATTTTAACAGGTTAATAAAAATTATTAGTTTTATAAATATATGCTTTAATTATTTTTTGTAAAGGTATTATAAATTTTATTATAAGTAATTTTAATAAAAAGTTAAAAAATTATTATATAATAACTAGGTTAAATATAATAACAAGTAAAAAAAAATTATATAATAAATAATATATAAAACTTTAACTTATAAAAAGGAAAAAACAAGTATAAAACTAGTTTAAATAAAATATAATAATATATATAGTTTTAATAGCTTAGCTAAATATTTAATATAATAAATTTAAAATTAAATTTTATTATATTATTTTTAATAAAAATAATAATATTAAAAACTATTTATATATAATTTTAATAAATTCTTTTACTAATAATTATTAAACTTTTTTTTTAACTATAACTTATTTAAACTATTTTATTACATTAATAAAAGTTAAAAAATAGTTTAAAAATATATAAATTAAGCTATAATTTAAATAAATAAAAAAACTAAATAAAAAACAAAAAAAGCAAAAAAAAAAAAAAAAAAAAAAAAAGCTAAAAAAACTAACGTAGTTAATTAAAATTTTTTTTTTTTAAAATATATTAAAATTACTTTAAACAAAAATAAACTAGCAAAGCTAATTATAATAAATTTATATAATTTAAAAGCTATAAAAAACTTTAAATCTTTAATTTATAATAAATTTATATAATTTAAAAGCTATATAAAGCTAAAAATAAAAATTTATAATAAAACTATATAATTTATATAATTTATATAATTTAAAAGCTATAAATATACTTAATTAATATAACTTTTTAATTATATATAAAATATTAAAATAATAATAAGTATATACCCCCCTGCTTTAATCTATACTTAATTTAAGTAGTATAAAGAGCTGACCTGTATAGTGGCGCTATATTGGCCAACGTAGCCAGAAAGTGTGGCTAATGTACCTAGGTGGGCTACTAGAAGCTACCCGCCAAACCACGGCAGCTAGCCGGGATGCAGGGATGTCCCGAGCCCCTGAATTGCGCTATGGGTTAGGTTATCTAATCGATCGATGAATGGTGTAAGATCTGACCTATGACAATGAGGCGGGATATATTTTCCCCATTTGTTATCATTTCCATCGGCTATATCCGGTTTCTTGATCATATCTCTGCAATAAACTACAGTTTGCCCTTAGTAAAGCCCGGGGAACTTGTCAGGTTCACGCTGCCACATGTGGTAACACCGATATTCCACAAGAAACAGTCAGGACATGTCATTTAAAGAACGCATGCCAGCTCGCATGCTTGGATCGATTGACATACTCTACCAAATGTCAAGCTGAAGCTCCCCTGTCCACATGTCAGCTGATGCGCTTAGTGTTCCGGTCAAAGAGCGCATCGTCACAATATCTAAAGGGCATCGAAGTTATTCTTATGGGCTGGTGTCAGGACTCCTTCACGGACACTAATATGTGCTAGGTGTAGACATCTGTTGTTGCGCCAGGATCTAAGTCCTTCTGCGCGCCCACGGAGGCTACCCTACTAGCCATATACAAGAGGACAGGTATGAGGCTTCCTTCGCCGCGCGGTTCCAGGATCGCGACCCTAGTCCTGGTGGTTCGGGTACAGGAGGGCCCTCGGGGAGAGCCTCATGACAGTTGGTGATGGACCCCAGCCTGGATCAGTAATTCTGGTCATTGAGGCTTATTTGATAAAACGACGACTCTCCATCTGATTGCGCTTTGGAAAAAGGAAGCGATGAAGCGATAGTCCATGTTTCCTCATAGCTCGGAAGCTACAGAGTCAACACAGGCCGAACGGAAGAGCTCGAGCTCGAGATATTTAACTATTTCTCGAGAACCGGTGATTTGTTCATGTTCATGCGTTGGGCGGCGCACGGTTGTGGGTGATTTTCAGCGTGTATTCACGATAGCAGTAGCTATGCACCGCGACACATACGAAAAGCTGAGGTGGTCATTGTAACTTGACTGCCAATTGCAAGCGCTTGGAAGATTTGCAACAACAGGGACGAGCGATGTCGATCTAATAGTGCCTAAGGGTGATTAAAGAAACTTATTACCTATCAAGATAAGATGGGTGAATAGCCTCACTCGAGGAGAATTCTTGGTCCACCGCCAAGCTCATCACTGAAAGGTATTCGTTCCAATGCCCCTTTTTGAGGGATGGCTGCGGAAATATCAAATAGGTGTCTCTCCCAACGTAGGTAATATTGTGGCATATCCCATAAGCAAAACAACATCGTCTAATAAGTATCTATGCATGTTCCAGGCACAAGTTCCAGACCGCTTCTTCCTCCACAACAAGTACCACCCACTCCCAAAATGTTAATGCCTACTATTCTTGAATTGCTCATGTGCCCTATCATGGACATAGCTGTCTGCGGTAACACGCAGCTCGAAAATGGCTGACGTCTACACTTACCAGCCAAAGCCAAATCCCATCAAGACAATATCCTACCTTCGGACTAAAGGGTCAGGCAGTCACCGCAAACACCTGACCACGACAACGTAGATCTGGTGGCTGTGCTCATGTGTGAAGCCGCAAGAGGTCTAGTTGAACGCCCAGAGCCTGGGCATTCGGCTTTGCAGCCCTGACCAGCTGAATAGGCAATCTTGCCCATGCAGCTACTGACAACTGACATACGCGTATAGTGTATATATGTTTAAGATATGCCTATCTGCGATGCTAATTTTAGCAAATCGCGAGAGTTCCATGGCGCAGCGGTGCATTGTGACTTCACAAATCTCGACACAATTACTACTGTAAAGCGTCGTGTACTTACTGCCAAGGAAGCCTACCTGCCACACATACCAATCAATTAAGCATTGGCTGGAAATCAACCTCAACCCCGGACCGCTTCAGTGCAGTGGTCGGGCAGGAGAGTATATTACCTAATCGACATCGTACGAAGGTCTATAGCGATACTCTCTGTTTACTTCGTTAGGCCACTTAAAACATTTTGCAAGGAAATATAAGTACATATTTAATGAGTGTGATATGATTTTCAAGTTGTACTTTTGCCGAGTCTACGTACAACATGACATACGTGGGACTTCATATTTGATACCTACCAAACCCGCGATCAAATCCCTCGGCCACAAATACCTTCATATGATGAAGTAGAGTCGCCTATTAAAGATCATCGCTGTTGCTCATCACTACTATTGAACATTGATTAAGGCACTGAGCTTAGGCAGTTACTTGGCAAGAATCTTGGCTTAGCTAGCCGACCATGGCTGAGTTCGCTGCTGCTCCATGATATACGTATGCCATCTAAAAGTCTCAAGTGTGCAGTCTCATTCGCTCTATCTACCGAGTATGCTTGCTGCAACTGTGGCTATACTGCATATCGGTGGGCACATCATGGCCACGACTGCAACGTGCCAAGGCGAGTGCGGTGACCGGAGCGTGAATTGACATGGTTGATCCAACAAAGCAGTATGGAGGAAATTACTCCTCCGTAAGGAACATCATGAACCCTTGACTGCGCACAGTAGAATGTATTTTGAGAAGCGTTCGTCGTTGTATATAAACCTCTGGCTTTCTCCGTGCTACTCCTTACACTCACATCATCAACAACAACATCACCACTACAATCACCTTTGATACCTTCGTCATACACTCATCATTTCTCAAATTTCCACTCTGCCTCACAACTTTCGCAAGGGATTTCCGAGTATGAAAATGCAGTTGGAGAAGATTCTCGTCCTCCTCAGCGTCGCCGCCATTGGTGCCGCCGAGAACAATGTCGAGGCCGACGACGTCCCAAGCGTCTGTCTACCAGCCTGCCAATTCACCATCGACCTAAGCGCCCGGTGCGACCGGGAGACGGAGCACGACGATGAATACACGCCGTGCGTCTGCGGCGCTGCGAATTCCCAGCAGCGCCTGACCGAATGCGCCAGCTGTGTGAAGGACAACGGGCGGTCGGACCCCGACGACAACGACGTCGCTGATCTCATGGACGACTGTGGGTGGGACTTCAACGACGCCGATGTTCCTTGTAAGTGGTTATGACACAGCTCATCGAGAGCACCGATCCCCCTAAGCAATATGTTGTGCTAAGAATTCATGCAGATCCCACCACCTCGAGCACTACCACTGCTGCCAGCCCGTCGTCTACAAGCTCCGCGGGTACCGTGACAACGACTGAAACGCCAAGTAACTCTCCAAGTCAAACTCCGAGTGAGACTCCGAGCGAGACTCCGACTTCGGGCTCGGCGACTACGGCCACGGAGCCCCCTGCCTCTACGACAACGCAGCCCGACTCCATGGCCGGCGCCCTAAACGCAAAGGCTGCCGTCGGCCCGCTTCTCGCTGGGTTGATCATGGGTCTTCCTATCATGCTCTGATAAATTTACTCATGTCGGGACATCTGTTACAGGTCCAGTGAGGATATTTATGAGGTGTCGGGCCAGCTATGGATATTAAATGCAAGAGTGGGACCAAGGTACAAATAAGCTTGACGAGGTCTCCTTTGTTTCCGATACTTCAGGACTGTTGAGTGTGGACTTTTACGTGAAGAGGCGTATTATGGATACAGTTTGTGGTAGCAGGAGGTAGAGACTTGATGTTTTTAATTTTCACCCAAGTGTAACGGGATTGGCGAAGCCGCATTAGTGATTGAATACACGGGGCACACCTCACACAGGTTTCTACTTCCAGTCAACATTCCTTAACTGATACTCCGGCTAGTCCGTAATACCCATGAGTTGCGACTTGAAGTCATCAGGAATGAGTGACAATTAATTGGAAAGCGTAGCTTTCCTAGAATTCTGTGTAAATGGAATTTTAGGAAAGCGTAGCTTGAGAAGTTCATTACCGGACCCCCTCAAACTCTATATTTGTCTGCAACGCTCTGATTGGCCTAGAAAGTGTCTGCAGCTCTCTTATTGGTTAGTTTCTTTAGAGGAAATTGACCACAACTTTAAATATAAGGTTCGTGGCTTACGCATCAGGCTCTATATAGTGTTCTGAAGCCGCTGAAGGGGCTTCGGGATGCTCGGGGAAGCTGCTTAAAGGGGAGGGCCGCCAAAGGTGAAAAGGGGTACCGGGGTCTTCGTAGGTAGGTCTTCGTAGGTAGGTAGGTCTTTAGTCTATGTTCTTTTAAATTAAAGTGCTTTGCACTTTAATTTACAACGTATTTAAAATAGAGAGCTTCGCCGGCAAAGCTTTCTATTTTAGTGACAACTTGCTTGGCGCTACCGGGCATTTTTTAGATAAAGTTTCCTATCTGCATTTACTACGCAGTCGACACCAGTTACACCAACAGGACATGCCCCCTCACAGTAACGCCACCACTGATCACTAGAACGAACATGCCGCTCTCAAGCCGCCATGCCTTGCAGCATCTTAGAATCGTTCCTTGTCTTTGATAGGCACATCCGAGCCAGTTGTTTTCTTATACTGGCCCCGAACGAAGTCAGAGATCTGTTCGTCCTTGGCTTGCTCCGCAGCGCTTTCGTTGCTCTGGTCACCCTGACCGAGAACATGTTCCTGGACCCAATCGACACCTAGAACTCAACCTGTTAGCGCCAGCCGATGAATTGGACGAAGTCGAGTGGAGAGCTGGAAAGTAAATGGGGTACAGGGACAACAGACCTTTGTCGAGGGCATCCTCGTTCTTCTCGCTTTCCTTGCCACCACCGGCCATGCTGTTCAGTTTGTTCATAAATCCACCCGAGCTCTCTTCTTGCTGCTTTGGGGGATTCGATGTCTTATCCTCGCCTTGGGAATCTCCGCCGACAATCTTGTTGACAAAATCCATAGTGGTGGGTTAAAATGGAGTTGCTTCTAGGTGATTTGCTGGTTATCTGTAGAATCTTAAAAATTCGGAATATGTAATAATAGAGGCTATACTCGATTTCAAAGGAAGTACGAAGGCAATTTATATCCCTCTGCGGAGATGATAGCTTGGTTGGACAAAGGATGTCAACCGGCGCTAAATCATGGCGTTCCACAGATGATGTCACTCAGAAACCCGCGAGCAGGCGCGGTTTGCTTGGCAGATCAGCCAGCTCCCTCATTAGCCCAATCCGATAGCATGTGAAATCATGTACCAGTGTCGGGAGAGAATGACTGGTTTCTAGACCAGTCCGCTGAGGCACCTAGGCCTCACCGGTTCGTTCCAACATGGAACCCCACGTGCGTTTTGCCCCCTTTCTGCACTTTCCTGGATGGTTAGATGTTTGTTTATGTCTAACAACTCGTGTACTACGACTCGTTCAATAGCTCCGACCTACTTATCTCATCGGAATAGCTTCGGCCATGCATAGAAGGAAAAGTAAAAGGAATGGAGGGGATGGTATTCATACATGCTATCTTGAGCTTAAACACAGTGATACCACTGAACAACCATAACTTGCTCGTGATTGTTTATAGAAGACGTTTAATAATACATATCAAGAGCCTATAGTCTCTTTCCCGTGTGGACATCGACAAGATTGTCCCCAACATGCATTGGCCGTAGGAGGGCCACATCAGTCTCAAACATAGCCTACATAGTATAAAGAAATCATAGCTAGAGACGACATATATCAGGTACAGTGACGTCGCTAGGAGAACGAGTCGGCCGTGGTCTGGGCTTAGCTTGCGGAGAAGATCACTAGACAATTGCGCCACACCCCACCAAGTCGCGAATGACTACTAACTAGTTCTAAGATGGCTCTCTTACTGCCTCGACCTTCACCGAGAAAAATAGTAAGGACACGAAACAGCAGGCAGAAGGGATCGCCAGCGCGAGAATGAGGCCACCGGATTGATAGACTTAATCTAGAGAGGTCCGAGAAATCTTGCAACGGGCGGTGTTACTTGACTCTGCCGGGACTGGATTGCTGACTGCTTGGACGTTGAGTAGTTTTACATTATATGCTGCTATCACACCGTCTCGCCCAATCCACCAGTAGTGTATTTCGCAACAACCCGCTCTCGACGCTCGTACATACTTTTATGATTCCCCCTCATCTAAGAGTTACCATTTTCTTACCTAAAGAGGGCATATTGGGCCCGGCAAGGGTAGGTTTTTCGATTCGCACGCAGAGCACACTCTGGATGATGATGAAGGCCGAATCCGCCGTTCAATTGGTCGTATATTGTGTGATGTCCAAACCATTTAATCCAAGGGATGCTGTGTATAACCGATTAAGGTATAATCAATTAACCATACGTGAGATGCTTATATAGTACCCTAAAACTAGCGTGTCCAGTCACATAGGGCAACGGCGCAAGCAGAAATGAAGAC
Source organism: Xylaria longipes (assembly GCA_025201785.1). NCBI lineage: Eukaryota > Fungi > Ascomycota > Sordariomycetes > Xylariales > Xylariaceae > Xylaria > Xylaria longipes. The sequence continues at coordinate 372,360 of MU619721.1, read as the reverse complement.
CACGAGGGCTTCTCAGCGCCTCGCAGTATGTATGTAGTTCCAGGGGATCTATAATTAACATCTCAAGCGGCATCCATTGTCATATCAGGCAACAATAGGGGTACAGGTGCCGGAGGGGTGAATCACCCGTTAATTACTCTCGCAGGCATGAAGCAAGCGCTAGCAACAGATCATACGAGAGAATATATGAGATGACTAAATCATCTTTAAAGAATACTCGATTATGATTGATTGCGCAACCTAGGTAGGTAACTAAGTTCATGTGTCGTGGGTATCAAGATGCCATTTAATGAAGACATACCTAGCTGAACTCCAACGCCGGGTATATGATGCAGAACATGTATGCCTGATGCTACCCCAAAAAAAGAGAAACGCCACAATACCAATCCAAGAAGTGTAAATGCTCAAAGAGATACACATAACGTGATAATCTTTCAAGAATAAGTATGCCCAGAAGGAGTGATCCTCTCAAGCCTCACCGAAGGGATAATTAAACTTCAAAAGCCCATTGAGCCCACCGACCCAGCCATCATCATCCTCGCCCGAGGTTCCGTTGGTAGGGGAGCGTATGACGCAGGGGACGCCGCCAGCCCAGCCGCCGTCGGGCGTGCGTCCGACCATCTCGCCCTCGACGCGGATCTCCATGCCGACGGTGACGCCCGTCTTGCGCTTGCCGTCGATGCTGACCTCGAGCTCTCGGCCGCGGTTCTTCTCGCTCAGCTTGAGGACGACCTTGGAGTTCAGGGGCAGGCCCAGGGGCCGGAAGCTGAGGCTCCGGGCGCAGATGGGGGTGATGAGGAGTGTCTTGACGAGCGGGTGCATGATGCTACCGCCGGCCGACAGCGAATAGGCCGTGGAACCCGTCGGGGTGCTGACTAGGATTCCGTCGGCTACTGCCTCGGTCAGAAAGCGACCGTTGACGAAAACGTCGATGATGGCGAGATGGGGGTTGGGTCCCCGATGGATGACGAGCTCGTTGATAGCATGGAAAGCTTGCGTCATGGGCTCCCCCCTTTTGCTTGGTGTTCTGAGCCCTGGCGGCGTCGGGGGAAGGAGCTGCTGGGGTTCGGCGGTCGAAGTAGGCATCAACCGGCCATTGATATTTACGCCATCGGCGTCGTAGACTCCCACCTTGAGCCGGTGTCGGAGGAGGATCTTGCTAGACCGCGTAAGCCCCATAGACTTACCACGAACGTGACTCCACGCATCATGAAGCTGGAGGCCTTCGTCGTCGTCGGGAGGGCCGTTGATCGCGGCCTGGGTATGGGGATCCTGCAGATCGGTGACAGCGACGCGGCTACCACTCATGTAGACCTGGCGCCAGGCGCGCTTGTATTCTTCAAACTTCCATTCGCCCAAGAATCCCAGCGAGCCCATACTAAAGGACAACATCGGAGGCACGGACGAGCGGAGACTGAAGAGGCTGGCAGCGCGTAAGATGGTGCCATCGCCGCCCAGCGTGGCAACCAGGTCGATCTTATCGTGGAAGGACGAGGGGTCGGCGGTGTATATGGGGAAAGGAAGAGACTCGCAGACCTGGGCGGCGACACGGCGCTCGAACACTAGATTGACGTTGGGATACTCGCGGTGGACATGCTGCGCAAACGAGACGGCAGACGATGTGACCTGCGGCGCGTGGAATTTAGGAATAATCAAGACGTTTCGCGGTGGCTCGGGCCATTGCAGCGAGAGCAGCGAGGATGTCGGGCTTTCTTTGTACTTGGGCTGGACGCGAGGCGGTAGCGCCGAGATATCGAGGATCTCGCGACGGCAGACGGTGGTCGAGAATGATCGAGCGGCAGGAGAAGCCAAAGCCGAAGCCGATGTTATGGCTTGTCGTGCGCAAAGCCGCCGACGAAGAGGGATCGAGCGAGGCAAGACGGACGGGCGCAACATATTTCAGATGCTCTGCCGACGCGGTGATGGACTGGCCTGATTGGCGTTGAGTATGGATGCAAGTTAGGGACCGGGACCTGCAAGACGTCGCATTCTCTCCAGCGACCAGATTCCTCCCGAGGAAATGATACAGCCTGGCGTGCGAAGGAAAGGTCCGAGGAAATGACAAGGTTAGGAGAAGCGATTCGCGAAGTTAACCCATGATCAGCCCTAAATCTTAATCGTCGGTGCCGATCCACCTCTGCGGTATCGGATGAATTCTGGTGTGGAAGCTATTATTCAGCTACTTGTGTGGACATCGAGAAGGGAACAACGCCGAGGTCTCGTGCCGCATTTCTCAGTGACGGGACATGCCAAAAGACGTGGGAACACGCATGTTGAAATGACATAAAAGGAAGAAAGAAGAGGAGAAACAGCAGGCTTTGGGCGGTGCTGTACGATGCTGTACGATGACGCTCCACCTGCCCGCCCCGCATGAGCTTGCTTGCCGGATCCGACCATTCCCAAAGGGGCAGAGATTAGCCTGTTTGATTCCCTGCTACGTGATTGGACGTGGACACATCTCACTTAATTGCTCTCATGATCTTAAAATACCAAGGTAATGCTAAAGTCAGGGCATTTAATAGACCAGGCAAATACTTTTGCCCATTAATTGCATTTAACTTTTCTCCTTCCTTTATCAATTCATTGTGCAGGTGTAATATGCACGATGCCGGAGCTCTTTACCCGTTGTAATCTCATAACAGTCTACCACCCAGCTATTACAAAACTGCCATTTTCTAGCAATATCCAACAAGTATTTGAGATCATAAATGACGTAGACTATGGTACAATTAGTCATTTGCAACTTATCTTACATGAGCACCACCTGGCTCACCCTCCTATTACTTCGGACTAAAAAGACTAATGAGATCAAGTACCTCGAGCAGCAACTATGGCAGTACCTGCATATGATTGGCTCATACTAACCCGTGCGCTATACCAAACAGGGCAATTGTAACAGTTCATTGGACCCCTCTATACAAAGCTCAACACGTCTATAGCTATGTCACGAACTCGCCAGCATCTAAAGATCTAGGTAGTGTCCAAATTCTTATAAATATATGTTGACCGTCCGGGAAAAGGGGAAAGTAATTTCTGCTTCTCTTCACTTGCACTCAAGATATTCATTCTCCACGCTTTTCCATCAGCAGCAAAGTATTGCTGTATAGCTCCAAACCTCACTGCACCCCTCACCAACTTCGCCGTCGTCTCACCAAGTTGCAATGGCGCAGACAGAGCAAAAGATATTCAACGTAGGCGTCGTCGGCTACGGGTAAGTCGTAAACATCTTCTAAGAATTATAACCCTATCTATATGGCTTCAACCAAAAACTCGAAAGACCATCCCATCCCATACTTATTTCCCACCCAAGATTCACTCATTCACATACTCACTCGTCTGCCAAAATAGCCTGTCAGCCAAGATATTTCACATCCCCTTCATAACCACCACGCCATCCTTCAGGCTACACTCCATCCTGCAGCGGAATCCCAAGCCCGAGTCCTCAGCACCCGAAGATTACCCCAACCTGCAGCACTTTCGGTCCATGGAATCCTTCCTCGCGGACGCGGCACTAGACGTAGTCGTTCTCACCACGACACCAAACACACACTTCCCCCTCGCGCAACAAGCCCTCAACGCAGGCAAGCACGTGTTCGTAGAGAAGCCCTTCGTGCCGTCTTCGTCAGAAGCCTCCGAGCTGAACCGTCTGGCGGAGGAGAAGGGTCTGCTCATCTGCGTGTACCAGAACCGGCGGTGGGACAGCGACTTCCAGACGGTGCGAAAGCTGCACTCCGAGGGGACCCTGGGGCGGATCTACGAGTTCGAGACGCACTTCGACCGGTACCGCACGGCCAAGCCCACCACCTGGAAGGGCGAGCTCGGCATGTCGCAGGGCGGGTCCGCGCTGTACGATCTAGGCACCCACCTCGTGGACCAGGTCTACGTGCTCTTCGGAATGCCGAGCAGCGTCTCTGCCAAACTGGTCAGCCAGCGCGACGGCCGCGTGCTGAGCCCGCAGGACCAATCCGTCGAGCCCGACAGCGTGAACCTGCAGCTGTTCTACGACCCGGGGCTGATCGTGTACGTGCGCATCGGCGTCATGAGCGTCGAGACACGGCAGGCGAGGTTCTGGGTCCGCGGGACCAAGGGGAGCTATCACAAAGATGGGCTGGATCCGCAGGAGGACCAGCTGAAGGCGGGGATGAAGACGAGCGATGCACAGTTCGGTCGGGATTCGGAGGCGTGGCATGGACGGCTTGTCACTGTTGGCGAGGATGAGAAGATGAGCGAGAAGGTCTTGCCTAATGTCGAGCCGGTGACGTATAGGAAGATTTACGAGCTCTTTGGCGAGGCGCTGAGAGGGAAGGGGCCTGTGCCTGTGCCTGCGTTGGAAGCTCGCGATGTCTTGCGGATCCTTGAGGCCGCGAGAGAGAGTTCGCTGACCCGTCGCGAGGTTCAGCTATCCTGATGAAATGCTAGCTGTTAAAAGATGTGGCTTTATACCATATGTCAAACTTCATACTTCTGTGGGACATTTCATACTAAGAAAGCTTAATTGCATAAGGCACTTATTAAGGTAGCTTTACTGCTTTAGAATACTGACTAGGATGAAATGGATTCATATTTAGTGACATCAAGACTCAGAGGTAGAATTACTAGCTCTGATTCTCCTGCAGGTTGTACTACTAGTTTAGTCTGGATATCAGAGAGGCTCACTATAAACTGCGCTTCTACCATACTTCGGCTAATTAATGACCTTGATACAATTGTTGATCAAACTATGAACTATGTGAACACTTCTACTATGGCAGGTAATAAACAAGTAGCGCGAAATCCAGTCCAACATGTATACGATTGGGGTGAGAAAGACGAGAGTGCTGTTCACCTCCTCAAGTCCTACTAATTACCGGCATTCTTACAATATTTCATAACAGGAACATTTACCTATGATACTCTCAAGTATACACATATATATAAGACACATCACTCAGCCGGCTCAACCAACACCTAGCACCCTACGCCCCTCCCACCATAGGTTGACCACGAAGTCCTCGTGTAAGAACCCTACCAGTCCGATTATCACCAACCATCTTCGAAACCTTTGAAAGGTGCTTGCGGCTCTCCGGCCCCATAACGACCTCCCTATTCCTCCCTCCCTTTTCGACTCGTCAGCCAGTTCAACGCGCCCCTCTTTTTCCACCACCAGGGGACGGCGTGTTCGAACCTAATGGGCTAGGCTCCCATCGAGATCAACTCAGCGGGCTCGTCACTGGAGAAGTTCGATAGATTATAGTAACGCGTCTGGATTCCTCTTGCACGGCGGTTAGGTACGACGGTAGTTAAGCTATAACTTCCCTTAGATAGACCAAGCATCGAAAGCTGCTGAGTATCGACCCCCTGAGAGAGATCAATGGCGTTCGTTACAGCCGTCTCCAGGGAAGCTCGCATGACATGCTCATCGTACTCGTCGAAGAAGATGATACAAAAGAATAACTGGGGCCTCGCAGTTGAGGATCAGATTCCATGATACTCCCTATCCCACTCCCAAATCTTGGTAAAACTGTACCCAAGGCATTTTTCCTTCCCAGATCGTAAGTTATCAATGTTGTACAGCGTCCTTTTCTTTTATATCAGGGGTACTCGTGTGAGAGTCTTTAAAGGGCTAGGGAGGAGGATCAGGGGTATCAACTCGTCAACACTCCACTGCTTCACACCTAGCTAGATTCCATTGCGATAAATACCCCGCGATGAATGCCTCTGCGATGAACTCAATTACAATGAATGCTTCTTCAACCAATCCATTTATAGTGCTGTTGTTTGTTAAGCCCTCAATTTATTTAAGACCCAAATCTGCTTTGGTTCATTCATGTTGGATGTGAGGGGAAAAAACACATCACACAGCGAAACCCTAGACACGATGCAAAATGATGAAGAGTGGTAGGATTCCATCACATTATATCATTCGGGGCGTCTATTCATAGCTCGAAATGCATTTCTAGCCCACAGTATTTCGCTTTTCTGCATATTCCATATTACTACTGTACACCCAGCACACTACAAGTACAAGCCCTCGGGTTCGCCCTCCTGTTTGGTGCGGAGTACTCTTTCTCTAGCCGCCCGGAAGTCGGCCATCTGCACCCGCATACGGCGCTCGCGCAGGGCCATGAGTCCTGCCTCGGAGCAGATGGCTTTGATGTCGGCACCCGATAGATCGTCCTTTTGGCTGATGAATTCGTCGAGGTCCACGTCCTCGTTAAGGCTCATCTTGCTCGTGTGCAGGTTGAAAATCTTGCGCTTTGTGTTTTGGTCGGGGTTTTCGAAAAGAATCTTGCGGTCGATACGGCCAGGGCGGATCAGGGCAGGGTCAAGTGTCTCGATCTTGTTGGTAGCCATGATAACCTTGACATCGCCCCGGTCATCGAAACCGTCTAGTTGGTTCAGGAGTTCGAGCATGGTTCTCTGAACTTCACGCTCTCCACCTGATGTAGAATCATATCGCTTCGTGCCGATAGCATCAATCTCGTCAATGAATACAATAGAGGGGGCGTTCTCCGCAGCCACCTACATGATGCACGGTTAGTCTAGCAAGGATGGAAATGGTTGCTGGTGGCAACGTACTTGGAAGAGCTGGCGAACCAGGCGGGGACCATCGCCCAAATATTTCTGAATCAGTTCACTGCCCACGATGCGCAAGAAGGTAGCCGAAGTTTGGTTTGCGACCGCCTTGGCTAGCAACGTCTTTCCGGTACCAGGAGCACCATAGAGAATGACACCTTTGGGTGGCTTGATACCCATCTCCTCGTACAATTCGGGATGCAGCAGGGGCAGTTCGACGGATTCTCTGACTTCCTGGATCTGCGACTCCAAGCCTCCAATGTCAGCGTATGATTCGGTCGGGGCCTTATCTAACTTCATGACATTGACAGCAGGGTCGGTGTCGTCGGTCAGCACGCCGACGATGGAGACGCTCTTATGATGGAGTAGGACGGAGGCGCCGGGTTCCAGCAGGTCCTTGTCGACGAAGCTCATGATGCTAACGTAGTACTCGGGGCCCGTGGTACTAGACACGATGGCGTGGTCGTCGTCGATCATCTCCTCGAGGGTGCCGACGCCCATGGGGCTGCCGCGCATGTCGTCAACCCGTCCCCGCTCGTCAGCCATGCGGTCGCCGGCCTCCAGGTCGGGGGCGGGACCGGTGTTGTCCTTTGCGGCCTTGGCCTTGCGCAGACGCTCCTGGTTCTCGACGAATTCCTCCTCGAGTAGGAGGTGGTCGTGGATGCGCTGCATGCGGAGCAGGCGGAGCTTGCATCGGCTGGTCGGGTAGACGGCGGGGAGCTTGGCGGCAGCAGAGGTGCCGGCGGCCTTTCTCTTCTTGCGGCCGATGCGGGTGGTCGGCCGTGGTGGCGGTTCGTACTTGGGCTTGTCCTTCTGCGGCATTGTGAGCAGGTGGTCGAGACGGTCGTGTTAGGTAAAATACCTTCTTGTCCTGGTCATCTTTGCCATCCCTGCCGGGATTCATGCCAGACTGATTTTGACCCTTGTGTAAAGGTCAGCACGGGAACTGAACGTGGTACTGATATGTGCGTGCTCACCATCTTGACTCGATGTGTTGCGAGACGGGTCGCAAGCTGGATGGGTAGGAAACAGAGAGGGAAAGCCCGACTGGTGGTGATACGGGCAAATCAAGACGATGAAGACGCTGACGAATGTAATAGTGACTGTGCACACCCAATTTCAATACAGGCGGCGGAGAGACGGTGTCGGGTTGGGAGCGGTAACGGTGATGGTGGTGATGATGGAATGGGAGAGGTGGGTTTGGAGCTGCTCCGTTAAGGTTGGTTCCAGCTGCATCCCAGCTCCCAGATTGCTTGCTGGCTGCCATCAGGCGCCGAAAGGGCAACGCGGCGTGCCGTCCTGCCTTGAGCCTCCGAAAAGTGGAGTCACGCTAGTTATCGGTACGTACCGCCTGTTATGTCACATTTGGTACCCTAGATAAGGCAAGGTAAAGAAGTGTGGCCAGCTGATGGCAGCTGTGCTCGGCCGTCCCTCGGCTACCCCGTCACCGGTTTTGACCGTGTCTATCCGGCAAGTTAGTGACACCTAGCGCCTGCTCGCTAGCACGTGTACCCGCTGTACCTAGGCAAGTCAACCTGAACTTTGATGCAGCCAATCCCAAAATATCGCTGATACTAGATTGGAGAACAAGCTTCATTTCTGTCTTCTCCCATAAATCACTCCTGTGACCTCATCCCCATCACACCCCCCGGTCTCCCGACAGTCCTCCCCGTCCGGCTTCGTTTGCACCTAATATCTGCAGACTGTCGGCCTTTTTTTTTCGTCCGTCAAGAGAAAAAAAAAAGCCAGCTTCCGTTTGCGCCATATCTCGTCTCACCACCTCTCCAAAATGCAAGCTTTCCGTCACATGCGCCCGGCTGCGCTGCGCCAGCTCTCCAAACGCGCCTACACCTCGTCCGCTTACGCCCAAACAATCGAGAACCTGCGCATCAACGGCGAAACAAAGGTCATCTTCCAGGGTTTCACCGGAAAGCAGGGAACGTGAGTTCGCCCCATGGCGACGAGCTGGCCCCTATCTCGCCTATATCGAGGATACCGTGCTGACGAGCAGCATCTCAACAGTTTCCACGCCGAGCAAGCGATCGCCTATGGTAACCACTACCCACCGCTCCACCCGAGGCGGCCGAGACGATGCTGTTTTATATTGAATTGGGTCTGACATGCGTTTGCGACAGGTACCAAGGTTGTCGGAGGCACAAACCCCAAGAAGGCTGGCCAGGAGCACCTCGGCCTGCCTGTCTTCGGCAACGTGACCGAGGCCGTCAAGGAGACGGGCGCCACTGCCACCGCCATCTTCGTGCCGTAGGTCTTCACTATCCATGGGTATGCGAGGTATAGGTCGCTGATCGAAGTGAACAGCCCGCCGCTGGCTGCCGCCGGTATCGAGGAGGCCATTTCTGCCGAGATCCCCCTAGTTGTCTGCATTACCGAGGGCATTCCTCAGCATGGTACGTCTTGTCCCCTTTCGATCCCCCCTCCTGAGATGCTGGGCTCTGCTAACATGTGCCCAGACATGGTTCGCATCACCGACATGCTCAAGACCCAGTCCAAGACACGTCTCGTCGGCCCCAACTGCCCCGGCATTATCGCCCCCGGCCAGTGCAAGATCGGTATCATGCCTGGTTTCATCCACAAGCGCGGTCGCATCGGTATCGTCTCGCGTTCCGGCACCCTGACCTACGAGGCCGTCAACCAGACCACACAAGCTGGCCTCGGCCAGTCCCTCGTCGTCGGTATCGGCGGTGACCCCTTCAGCGGAACCAACTTCATCGACTGCCTCAAGGTCTTCCTGAAGGACGAGGAGACGGATGGCATCATCATGATCGGTGAGATCGGTGGCTCGGCCGAGGAGGACGCTGCCGACTTCCTGCGCGAGAACAACACCGTCAACGGTGGCAAGCCCGTCGTCAGCTTCATCGCCGGCATCAGCGCTCCCCCCGGACGACGCATGGGTCACGCTGGTGCCATCGTCTCGGGTGGTAAGGGTGGTGCCGACTCCAAGATCAAGGCGCTGGAGGCCGCCGGTGTCGTCGTTGAGCGCTCGCCCGCTGGTCTGGGACGTGCCATGCGCGAGTCCTTCGTCAAGCGGGACTTGTTGTAGATTGGGACGGGGCATGACGATGGTGTAATGAGGTGGTGTATAAATACCTATAGATAGAGGGTCTCTGGCATCTGGTGGCTTTTCTTTTATTTTTTATCTCATAATCATTTGTCGAATACAGCATGCATGATCACTACCCCGGAGTGTATCATATGAAACAACCTACGAGGGCATATAGCTACTTGGCTTTTTATTGGTGCTGTGAGCCAACTTTAGAGTCATGGGCGGCATGAGACAAGGTTGGGACGAGGCTATGGAGATGGGTATAGCTCTTGGATAAGCTTAAATACCATGGGGGTTTAAACCTAAATGACAAGGATTTACACTCCAAATCGAAGTAGCAGTGCAGGAAGCAGCACGCAACTAAGATCTGTTAGTACTTTGCTCGTTCGTGGGAGAGCCTACTATTTACGACGGCTCCTCTACTTCCGTAACGGAGTATCTTAGGATGTCTGGGAAGGACACCCTGGCTTCCCGTACTTATAAATTCAAGATACCGAGATAGGTATCTCTCACAAACCAAGCTGATTTCATTCCCCGCAAACGAGGCGCCGTGTCCTTTCCAGTAAATCTACGGCATAAGCAATACCCTAATATAATATATAACATGTAATATAGATATTACCCCAGAGGAGAACCTAGCATCGATCTACGCACCCGCTCCCGCCACCCCGCATGCACGCAGGAAGACGACATACATACCTACATACATATCGAACCACCAAGCCGCCGTCGATCCCCACACAACCGGGGGCATCTAGTCTAGATCCCACTCCCTTCAACCGCCGAGATCTGAACCAAGGGAAAGGTTCTATCTTGGCTGCTTTCCATGGGTATGATTTGTGCATGCGGGGAAGAGCATGAGGAGAAGTGACAGGGTTTATATCTATCAGCACGCCATGGACAGCTATGCTAGGTTGAGAGAATATGATCAAGTGTTTTCACTAGTGCTACATGCGGGCGTTCTTTGCCTAACAATGAACGGTGTGGTGTATAACGTGTCCAAAACCGGTAGCATCGTTTATTTTATTCGTTAACATGCAGCTGTAGGTACGGCTATATAAAATATAAAGTATTTTAATTCAGCTCTACTCTATAGCACCATTATTTATATAATTCAAATCAATTAAAATTTACATAATTAGCTGTATCAATATTAATGATAATTGTTCCAATTGTTTTCTTACCCTAAAAAAATGCTGGTCTTCTCCAAACTCTCGAGTTCGGTTTCTATACCAGATCCAAAGAGCCTGCCAACACCAACTCTTTCATAGAAGGGCTGGAACCCTCCCGCGTCAGCAACGCGGACAAACAGTACATGGTACGCCCAGGCCGACATTGTACCGAACCCCAGAAACCAGAAGAAGCGGCGCCAATCGTGAGGATTGTTGGCAGGGTTAGCGGCCAACGCATCCCACACTTTCCGTTTATCCAAAAGCAGCGCGTAGATTGGACCGCCTGTGCGGCATTGCTCGTCGGTTTGGAAGTCGGGATCCTCAAGCGATGCCCAACCAGCTATGACATCTGGGGACGACGGGACACTCACTCGTCTCCACCCGCTTCTGTCAACATCGGCCTGGTGGTTCGTGACTTTGGCGACGAAGTCGAGCTGCTCTATACTTTCAAAACCCATGTGGATATGCACTGGGAGTAGAACCGCGTCGGCAAGCGTTAGTACCACAAACCGATGATCGTTGCTGTAGAGATCGTCGGGAACCGTAGTGGTTGTCAGTGCAAATTGGGGTTCCCAGCTATCATGGTCAACGGGAACAGTGGTTGCTGCCGTTATCCTAGGCTTTAATTGGTTAGAGGACGAATGTTTCGCCCAGGTGACAGGAACTGAGTCAATGGATGGTTTGCCATTCCAGTCTCTTGATGGCTTGCCGATGGACGCCCATGACCAAGTGGGGATTCCTTTTACACGACCTCGTGGCCCGGGATGAACTTGTTCCCATTGCAGCTGTGATAGTATAGAGAAGGGTAGCCAGAGTCCACATATATACTGAACAGGAGGATCGGTTACCACTCCCTCGGTGTTTTGATTGCGGGGTGCCGTTGTCGCGGCTTCGGGCCCCTGAGTGCTGGATGTTATCGCGGAGGGTGGTTCAAAATTTTGAACAGGACTTGCTGTTAACAACGGCTGTTCGTCTTCATTACGGTCAAGTGATGGGTTTCCCTTGATTCGCTTCCCTCGTACGCGAATCTGAGAGATGTTGTTGCCCAGTGGAGAGACTGACGATGTCCAACCTTGATCATCTCTTTCTTCGGACGCCGAAAAGGTCTGAAGCTCAATCACATCTCCACCATCTCTAACTCCCTCGTCCCTAGATACGGTTTGAACAGAGGTCTTTGCACCTTGAGCCATATCCGACGAAAATGCGTATCGATGATTCTGTGAGACAATTTGCAAGGCCAGACCGAACTCCCTGGCTACACCGCTCAGGGCCAGCAAACGATCTTGTTCGCAGCAGGTAAGTTGCTTCCCTGAGTAATCTTCCACCACGCGCTTCCAAATCGACAGAATCTTGGTCTGGCTTGCGTCGTTAAGGCTCATCTCTGTTTTGAAATTGGCTCTCTTCAAATCGGCACTCGTAGAGTCGCGAGGCTTGAGGGTTTCTCCGTGTGGACTCCTCGGCATGCCGCTTTCGCACTGCAAGAATATGGTTGTGGCCCCCAGTGACAAGATACGTCTGCTCAAAAGCCATTCTTGTAACACCCAGCCACGCTGGAGCAGCTCGCTCTCGGATACTCGGGCCACGTATTCCCCGTCAAGGGCACGGCGGCTCACGCACTGAGTGTAGAACCAGCCGTGTTCGTTGCCATTCCTGTCCCGATACGGTAGGCGGGTCACACGTGGGATATCCTTTGCTTTAGGATAGGCGTGAAGGCCACCGTGGGAATCGCTAGGTGAGGTTATTGCCATAGTCAGCCAGGCCCTTTGATAGTAGTTTGCCATGTTGGCCGCCTCTTTGTTCCAGTCCGCGGAGTCGTCCTGAATGATACAGATAGAATCGATCCATACTAAATATACCCCTAGTTTCGCCGCGAAAATACAGACCTCGCGAAAAAGAGGCGATAAGCCGTTCTCGTTGTTAAGTGAGCTGTCACCCCCCGGCGTCACTCGAGAAATGTAGTTTTCACGGAGAGTTTTGGCTTTCTCGCTATGTTGATCCCATCGATGGCTAAGCGCAATATACTTGCTGATTTCACCGCTCGTCTCTCTTAGATAATGTGCCCAATGTCCGGTAGACTGCGCTGAAGCAGAACTAGAGGAACCCTCTTGTTCTGGTACCCACACAGTCTCGACACAACGAGAAGGAAGCGGAGCGTCCTCGGCGTCGATGGTTTCGAACTGAGACAAGGTCTTTTGGCAGTCGGCGTGCTTTTCGCGGCATTCACGATGCCAGTCTTGAACGAACTTCCCCACGTCCTCGGAAAGTGTATGCCGCCCTAATAGATGTCCTGTGATGTCGCCGGAGACAGCGGCAGGTGTGCTCAAATCGGCTGCAACATTCAATTGGATGGATTCACGACCTTCGTGAAGCATCAACGGAGATCGACTAACTGATGCTCGTAATATCCGGATGTCGAGTGTGTTGTCGTTTGCGCTCTCCCCACGCTCGACCCAGAAATGTATCCAAGAGGGTAAAACCGTGACACTACCACTGGCCATACTGAGAAATCTCATGATTTTGTAGGGTGATAAAAGGCTTCTAGTTGATCGACGATGCACAAGGACTTGGTGGCTGGAATCCCCTTGGCGACCACGACCATCTAAAAGGTGTTCTTCCAAGAGGGCACAGAAAGAGCAGCCGTTTCTGGCGGCGCGGCGGACATCCTCAACGCGATAGCCTCTAGTGGGGAAATTCTTCTTAGCGAATGCTTGAATATCGAACTTTTCACACTTTTCGCATAACATCTTGTTGTCGCTATGGTGAAACTTAATTTCGCAGACGGTAAAGACGATCAGAGAGGGCCCTTTTGAAAAGCATCATGTGAAAACAGGATTCTGGGTTCCGTAACTTGCAAAGCATTAGGCAAAGCTCCGTTTTTGAGACACTGTTTTCCGCTACATAATGGTGAGGCAGAGTCCGTATTGTTGTCTATATTATGATAGACTGGGTGCCTCGTTTGCCTTGCCCGCCTTCTTCTCTCTCTCTTTCCCTCCAATTCTTGTAATGGTCCCTTCGGCAAGGAATAATGAGGCCAACTGATGATGTGACAACCAGACTGGAACTGCATATATTTTACAGTCACAGTGTTGAGGTGGCCTCACCCACATATTATAGGACTGGGGTGTAGTTGCATGGGCCAATCCGGGCTATCGATGACCACGGGAATGTTTCCCTTTACAGCGTGATGGTTGCCTCAGAGCCATTGCAACAATTCATAAGGCGCAATAAGGCGGACATTAAGGCGGACAGCATGCTAATTTGAACAAATTGACGGCACCTTGTGTGGATATTACAATTGCCTAACCTAAGCAGTCTAGGTATGTGAATAATCTCCAAACCCTGATGACCATGCAATAATAAATGTCCGCTGAATAATCCCGACACTGTCCACTGATTATGTCATTAATGAATAGGACAACATATGTGCCTGCTCCATATGAGGGAGTCGCCTACCTTATTGCCCGTCTTCTTGCCTGAAGAAAGCCTCAAAACACGAATGCGAGCAACTCCTGAAACTTCAAGTCAGGTTGCAGCTGTCATATCTCACCAACTGATAGACCTATGCAGCAACGACAGCAGCAAAACCGTCGCCATCATGGCTACCTTATGGAATAATGATTTCGTTCGCGATATCGTAATGAAAGGGAAGACACTCCTGTTTTTAACCATCCCTTATGCCATACTCATTGTCGCCGACTGCCTCAGTGTCTTCATAATCATACATCATTTTACAGGAGACACACTGCGCTCGTGGCGACACGAATACCCAGCATTTCCGCTGAGTGAAAAACAAGACTCAATTACAGTTCGCTTGCGACCCGTTGTTGCCAGCGTTTATTTCTGCAGTTTGATCATAGCTCTCTCCAAGCCTCTAGTGTCTTGGTCACTTTGGTATCAGAGCGGCTGCTCGCTACACAAATGTATCCTATTGACTGTCCTGTCAATAATCCAAATCGTTCTATCATCGATCGGACTTGCTCTACGGAACCTGATCTTCTCAATCCCGCTTGACGAAGACGCCGCTGTAGCTTTGTTCCCGCTGTGGAATAGTCACTGGGCCGTCCAGCGGTTCTGTGACCCCTACCCGCCACCCAGCAGCTATTTCGAGGTACCACACGAGTTTCACGACTGGGTTGTAGCCATGGTCAATACCGTGATAGTTAGATTCAACATACCAGGGCTGCAAAACTTCTCGTATTATGGAATGAAGTTCCGCTCAGATCTCTCGGATCCCCCGCGTGCCTGCATACGAGCACTGTATTCACAGCTCTTACGAGAGACAAAATTTTGGAGCGTTGTATTTATAGTCAGCTCCGTTGTCGAAGGGCTTTTGCAGACGGCTTACATTGCTGTTCGCGTCAGGTCTAGCTCCAGACACATCCCCGATCATTACGAGCCTGTCATATTTCAACAGAAGGGGAACTCTAAGAAGTATGCATCTTCTGACGAAGGCAAGAGACTCCTCCAGATGACTCTTTCGGCCGCGACAGCACATGCGCGCGGAACGGCATCCATCGCACAGCTATACGCCGAGCATGAGCAGCACTGGTTTGAACAGCGTCTTGTGTGTGGTTCTGCCATGGCTTCAGTGAGTACGCTAAATGGCTTGGAGAATAATTACTGAGTCTCTTCAGCTACAGAACGCAATTGTGCCGTCCCAGACGGCTCCGGAGGTAAGAGATCCTCTTCTCTCTAAACGTTGATACACCCCCGGATGACTGAAGAATTGCTTAGAAGCCTCCAAATGCCGGTCCTGATTTTGAGCCGTCTGTGAAATACTGGGGACTCTCGAAAATTCCTTTGATAGCTGGATGTATTGTCTGTCATCTCATTGTAATTTGGGTGTTGATTTGGTTTGTTGTAATTATTCATTCTTTGTACTGTCTGGTTTTTTATTTTCATTTTCATTTTTATCCACCTTGGGAACCGAAAGAGTAAGTTTGATCGCTCAGTTAAAATTCATCTCTTCTTGTCACTTGCTGACCTATTAATTCAAAGGTGGATATTTCTGCTCTGCTACCCCTTCATCGTAACAATCTGTCTAGTCAGTGGAGCGTTGACGGTCAGGATGAAGATCCCATTCGATCAAAAGTTCTTTGGGTTAATAAGATTCGATTTTTTCTTCATTGGTCTATTCGCCCTATTAGAACTGTTCTGGCTAGTCACACAAAGTTTACGTACATATGTGGCTTTTTGCGGGCTTTGGAATGAAAATCCAAATCTTCTTCTATGTTTCCAGGCATTACTTTTTGTTTTACTTGGTCTGAGTATGATCGCAAGCAATATAGAAATGTACCTGTAGCGTGGTTAGCACATGTCTTGAGTTTACCTTACGACCAAGTTCATAAACACCCCCTACGTATAACAATACGTAAGAAGATTCACCATGATAGCGAGTTTAACCTTAAGCAGAGAACACTATCCAACAATGACCACCAACAAGGCCTTGCCGCGCTAGAGAAGGAAAACAGGGGTAAACGGCACCGGTAACAAAACATCGCTGTAAAAGCAATGGCGGACCAGGAGTCGATCGAGTAAGGGCCGCTCGAGACGCAGTTGTCCACATATGCTGGAGATCCTTTGGTAGGACTGCTCATTGCCATAGCATGTTGTATAAAGCACGCTTCCTCGCACGCCAGCTTTCTCATTTACCGTCCGCTAAACCTGGTCAACCACAACCACCACTACCAGCACCAAGGTTAGCCCCCCTTCCCACCTCATCCCTGACCAGAAAAGAGGACAAAAAAAAAGGGGGGGGGCAAGAGAGTGGTAGCTGTTACGCATGGGGGGAAAGTATATAACCTAGGAACATAAACAGGGAATAATGCGGTTTATACTGGATGCCATGGATGGCCTTGACTGCGTCCTTAGTCCATGGCGTTCCTTCGAGCAAATGTTGTCGATCACCAACGGGAGGGCTGGGCGTGCTAGCTGATTACGTGCCAGGTACGAATGGCAGTAGGAAAAAGATCTGTAATAGCCAACTTGACTTGGCGCTTAATCTTCTTTCTTTCTCCCTTCAGAAACAACAACTACCTTCCTGTCGCGTGGCTATATACCGTTATTACCAGGAGGTTGTAACGGCGTCGTTTTTTCCTCCGTCACACTTCCCTTAGCTACTACATTCTTGGCAAAAGATCCCTCCCGCACCTAAACCTCTAATACAACAGAGATCTTTTTAATCAGCTTATTTATGGCTCTTACCAAGGGTACCAGAGCGATAAAAGCATACACTAAGAAGTTCCTATCGGCCAGGAAGACCGGTATAATGAAGAACGCGAGACCTAAGCAAAGCACAAAGGCTTTCGACTTTCGGTCGGGTAATGGAAGCGATAGTGACAGCGGCTTCGATTATAACAACGCCGTTATTATTATTGAAGAAAGCAACGAAGACAACGATGAAGACAAGGAAGTCGGATATAATGGCGATCGCGATGACGACTTAAAACTACAGATATTAATTATTAGAGGGAGATAACGAAACCGTGCCTTATAAATACGTGTTGAAATAAACAGTAAATTATGTTATCACGTATTTATTCTTCTAGTTTATAGGCTTTATATTTATAAAACCTACCTGGCTTGATCTTTGTGTATTTAACTTAAGGAGGTACCTTATGCCGCGTCGCCTGAAACAACGAAGCCGGAATCAAAGGCGGAGTTGAATCTTGTAGCCAGTCCGCGCTTCAAATAGTCCTCCACTCGTTAGTGATGGACTGGGTGTGAAATTATTCAGTGTCAGCTATGGATACTGTATCGAGCGACATCCACATCACGACTGCCAGGAGGGTCGGTCACACAGTGAATAGATAGACTCAGTAGATGTCAATTGATCCTTGAACTTCCTAGGTCTCAAAAGGGGTAGGGAACATATAAATACGCAAGCCCTTATCCCTAGATACAGGCTTCGAATGGCCAGGCACTCCACTAACCCCTGACTTCCCTGAGCTCAGAGCCATGGTATTCTTCAAGTCCAATATCCTGATGATACCAAAGCCTGTGTTCTCCATGGGGAATATGCCAGGGTTGGGCGTCCGGGTGTTGGACGGGAACGGGGAGGCCAAGGCCGCCTGGTGGAGTCAGATCGTCGTCGATCAAAGGTGCCTAATGATTTACGTCCAGCAAGAGCAGAAGGTAGCTTCAATTCCAGTTTCGGGTAGCGTCGCGGCCTGAATATATATATATGGAAATAACTTCTATACTCACAGGGTAAGTAGTATTGGTCGTTTGACGCCCTTTGCCCAACAGCTTGATTGCTAATTTTAAGGTGTAACTTCAGATGCAGCGGAGTGATACGACTGAACGGCACTGCTTACGACATAGTCTGTTAAATATTAAGAATTAGTTGAAAGTCGCCGCTGTAAAGTGGGATCCTAACAGCTGTGTTCTCTTTGTCTGTTATTACGGCAATAAGCATCGTGTAGAGTAGATGTTAGAAGCAACTAGATGCTGAGCCTACCTGGATTGGATGATCAATAGATAACAAGTAGTATGGTTTCTATTGATGTAAATAAATGTCCGTACAGAATTATAATAGATGCTTAAAAGAGACACACATATACATACTCACATACTCACGTATAGACATAGGCATGTGTATCAGAAAGACAAGCTAAGCTAGCTCAAGCCGTAACGAAGAACGTTCAGTTCTTTTTCAATATTTAATCTATATGCTTGATGAATGAGCCGTTCTGTACATTTTAAATGCTAGCACTATATACTCCTAATGATGCATGGAAATATCATAGATAGGAGCTCCAGCGGTGTTACTGGTTCTGACATAAACCACCGGATTCGCCATTACCAGCACCGGTCAGAGTGCCACGAGCCAGCTTTTGCCCGGCAATCCGCAGCGCCCAAGCCGTAACGCCATAAAATCATTCGTGTCCGCATCTTCTTTTTGCTAACCATTTCCTAAACAAACCCAAACTCTCCCCCAAACAGCCCATCACCCTCCCTGCGGCCGTCCGTCAAGCCACTTACTCATGTACGGCCCATCAAGCCAATAACCAAGTTTCCTATAATAGCTCCTGACACCCACGCCGCTAATGACACTAATCTTGACACTCCCATGCTCGTCGCGGGCAATGCGCTCCGCCTCCTCCATCAGAAGGGTGCCGAACCCCTGATGCTGGAACTTCTTGGGATCCCTGGCATGCACGGGCACAGCGGTACCGTAAACATGCAGCTCCCTAACCAGACTCGTCTTCTGCCCGACGAGCTCTTCGCGATACGTGTATTTCTCGGTACACTTCCTCAGTCGTAGCAGACCGACCAAGATATCCTGCTTCGGGTCCTCGTACGCCAAGAAGGTCTCCCAGCCGCCGTTGGCTGTGTAGTCGCGCCGCACGAGCTCGATCTGGTTGGGGCGTATCTTGTGTTTGACCTCGTTGATGCCGACCTCGCGTGTCCGCACGTCACGGCACGTGGTTCCGAAGTCTTTCATGCGCGCCAGAGCCAACTCTCTCAGATTTCCGTTCTCCACGCCCGATGTGACCAAAGGCATGGGGATGTCTCTCTGCACTCGGTAGATTCTCGTCCAAGGGGGCACTAGGGCCAATATCCGCGCAACTATGTCAACGAGCGCATTGGGCGTGTAGTTCTGATACCTGCCGGTTCGCCAGAGCTCATAGAGACCAGTGCCACGGATGACGAGGGTGGGATAGATCTTGAGTCCGTCGGTTCGGAAGGCCGGGTTCTCAAAGTATTCGCGGAACTGATCGAGGTCGCGTTCCATACCGACGTTGGGCAGGTCGGGCATCATGTGCGAGACGACCTTAAAGCCGGCGTCTTTGGCCAGACAGAAGGTCTCAGCGACGGCGGCGACAGTGTGCCCCCGGTTGGTGTCGCGCGCGACATCCTCGTACAGGGACTGCACACCAACCTCGAGGCGGGTGCAGCCGTACCGCAGCATGTCGGTGAGATGGGGCTGCAGGCAGTAGTCGGGGCGGGTCTCGATGGTGATGCCGACGCACTTGACGTTGCTCATCTCGCCGGCCTCGACGGCCTCGTCGACGTTGGTGGTCTGGTAGCCGCTGAGGGCGTTGTGCAGCTGGGAGATGAACTCGTCGCGGTAGGGCACGGGCAGGGACATGAAGGTGCCGCCCATGATGATGTACTCGACCTTGTCGACGGAGTGGCCGAGCGACTTGAGCTGGTCGACGCGGCCGCGGGCCTGCTCGAAGGGGTCGTAGCGGGCGCGGATGGCGCGCATGGACGTGGGCTCGTAGCCGGTGTAGGACTGGGTGCTGTACTCGAAGTCGGAGTCGGGGCCACCGGGGCAGTAGACGCAGATGTTGCCGGTGTAGGCGATGTGCGGGCAGCGGTGCGGCTTGCACATGACGGCGACGACGGCGATGCCCGACGACGTGCGGATGGGCTTGGCCACCAGCCGCGGCAGGATGTACTTCTTGTAGTGCTCGGGCACGGCGGCGATGATGGCCGTCAGCGGCGGGATGTTGGCGAGCCGGTGCTTGCGCGACAGCCTGGTGCGCAGCCCGTTGAGGTTGATGTCCTTGCGGGGGTTCTTGGGGTCCTTGGACGCCTCGTGGTCCTCGATGAGCACGTTGGCGATGTCGGCGCAACACCGCAGGAACCGCTCGTTCTCGGGCGGCAGGTTGGCGTCCTTCTTCTTCCTGCTCGGCGTCGTGGTCGCCGTGACCGTGGCCGTGGCTGTCATGGTGGCGGTGGCCATGTCGGCGGTCGGACCAGCGATTGCTGGGAGGGTGTTATAACGATGATATTATGAATTGCTCGACCAATTTCCCCTGGCAACTTATAAGTCGAGATTGTGTAGACGAGAACACCTGAAAATAAGTAGTTGTAGAGGATGATAATCCAAGGATGGTGGGGCATTTTAGATAAGTTGTGACTTCTCCCACCTTACAGAGGTATACCTTATCTAATCCATGTGTCTCCAAAAAACAGGAATGCGGGGTAGTGGGACATAGTAATGTTCTCCACTCTTTTGACACAACAAACTGGGTTTAGCGTACTTTCTGCTTTTGTGTATTACTTTGTAAGTTCTTCTCTCCAATCTCCTCAAAACATCATTTTATATAGTTCAAACACGGAAGCACTGTCAAACAGTTCAAACTAGCCCTCGAGTAGGTTTCATCGAAGCTGGTGCTCCCATCGCGCAGTATCAAAGGAACATTTAAATAAGTCATGTGTCGAAAGTCCAAGGAATTCCAAGTAGACTGCGATCATTGACAGATGCCATCTCTATATTAGCTCTAGCCGGGGTTAACACGGATGAATCTGGTACGTTTCTTAGATAAGCTATTGATCAGCTAAGTTGGAAATTGTGCTAAATGGATATCGTTTAGTCCCGGCTTCGCTCTCATGGAGCTGTCTTAGTATATCTAAGTATGCTATATGAGATCAAGTGGTAACTCGGGAGCTCGTATGACTACTTATTCAGGACCTAGTATGTGTATTACCCCTGCCCCGGGACACTCCGGAGAATGCCGGCTGCTAAGGCGCCGAAAGGCCCCGCATCGGCCCGAACTAAGAAATCAAACCCACGGCATTCTGTTACCTACGCCGCAATGCGGACAGCATTAGCGTTCCAAAAAGTTATGGAACACATTTGCCTCGGCACGGGCACTAGCTTGGCCAGGATGTGAGATGGCTACTTGTCGCTTGATTTCCAAGCCTTGGCGGCAAGTATCGGTACGTTTATGACATCATAGCAAGTCTAATAATAACTTCGTTGTTGAACTACGCCGCAGAGGCTCTATGCACACCAGCTGAAACAATACGCCGTATCTATAAAAATAGGTAATGGCGGGACGTACTTTGTGCTAGAACCGCGGAAAAAGGATGCCTTGAAACATGGAAGAATGGGATGCTGAACATCTATTACCTACTAGGCAGGTACTACAGCACCGTGTCCGATCGTCGTCAGCCTTGTTACCGTGGTGCAGCTGAGTAGCGGCTCTGCGTAAAGTCTTTCTCTGAGAACATGACGATGTGTCCCCATAACCTCGTTCATATTGATGTCTCGCTGTGCACGATCCTTCGCACATCGTATGACGTAGTTTGTTGGATCAGCTAACATGACAGATTTTGTTATGTAACAATATCCTTTGGTGTAGCATGACTTTTGTATCTTCGCCATGTTTTAAAACATGATGGGGGCGTATCGAACTCTGAATATATAAACGACTTATTTTTCCGGATTGTCAATTCAACTCACATTCCTCGTTAATATTCACCAGACTTCTAGACTGCATCTAGTACAATCAACAATCACAATGAAGTTCATTTCGACCACGGCCATCGCCCTGGCAGCTATGCTGCAGGTTGCCAATGCCAACTTCGATGTTTATAACCAAGGGATTGGAGGAAATGGCAGTACGTATCGTCCCATGCACGCTCCCAACCCAGACTCTCCCAGGCTAGAGATTTTATTACTGCCAGTGATTCTAATTCCGAACCCTAAACAGTCAGCGGCAATACCTGGGGCTGGCAGGTTTATACCAGCGACCCGAGCTGCGACGATGTTCACGCCTGGATTTGGAGGGACAGTTCCGATGTCAGCGGGGGCAAATACGGCGTCCGCTGCAAGGGAGACGGCTGTGCGGCCGAAAACGACGCTGACCCATCTGACATCAACGAAATTGAGTTCAACTTCAACAGTGATGATTTTCACTTTAGTATGTTCCTTGTTATCACAATCCAGGTTGTTTGGCAGAACTGACTCTAGCGCGCCAAATAGCTGCCTACAAAAACCGTGACTGGGGCCTATATGACCTGGACGATAACAAGATTGGCACTTGCATGCCATTTCCTGACAACAACTTTTATTGTGGCAAGGGACTCGGACAGGCCAATGGCATCCGTAAGCTTCGTTGCCTGACCAACAGTATAACTGCAGAAGACATCAACGCACACAAGCCGTCTTGAAAGATAGCCGATATTGGGTAGCATGAGAAAGCAGTCCTCTTATCAAGGAAGTGTTGAGTTACTGAAGCAGTGCGGGTGGTATTTTAGCAGTCAGTTAGTCTTTTCAGGTACGAGAGATATGGGATGTCACTGGGAAGTCGCAAATAAGCGGACACACAGGCCCAGCCACCTTCGTTTCTACACATAGCTTGTCACATATTTTTTTCCCTTTCCCCTCTCTTTCTTTTCCAACTGAATTGCATTGCGTTGCCTTCTGCCGAGAAGTTACTGATTCAATTAAGTGATAATTTCTAGCCTTAGATGCATATTGGCCTGCCTACCTCTCTGGCTAGGGCCCGCAGAGGGTGAATAAGTCACTAAAGCGACTTTAGTAGAAGGCCGGAGTCTCACACGGGGCCGGGGAATATACCTCTCTTTTTATTTGTACGCATTATTGCCAGGTTATCTTTGGTTATAGACTTATATCATGCTATTCTACGTCTTTGCACACGGTCTACAACCGCTGTCCGAAGACCGGCAGATCAAAGAGGAGATCGAGATAGTTGAACACGTCCTAACAGTCGAGAAATCACTGGATATGAGTGCCGAGGACGGGCTCGTGTCACCGGACTTGCTGGTAATTAGAGACGTACGGCATGCTATAACCCGATCTAGGTCCCGCTATATTTCGCCTTATGTATATCGTAAGTTCTTATTTTATGAGCTATTTGTTCTCCCCTGGTATTTCATGTATATATTTATTTTGTCCTATGGCTTCCGTTGTAGTGTGACCTAAACTAACCTCTATATAACTGTGTCCAAGCTCTATAAGTCTGAAAGGAAGTTCCCGCCTAAAAATCGAAAGCGGTTCTAATAGCTAACATACGACGATAGATTCGAGGGCCAGGTACTGACCCGAGGGCTTTTGCCAAGAGCATCCAATGCCATATGTCGAGGTGTCCAAGCGCCGTAAGTTCGGCGGTCAGAAGAGTCGGTCTCCTAAATAGGTTCGTACGTAGCATTGACGTCCGACGGTTGGGCTTGTCACAGTTAGGATCCGGTGGGTAATAACAACAGAACTTCCTTTTTAAAGCAGAAGCTACGGAGGTCCAATGCAAAATTAACTAGCAGGCTTAGCAATAGAGTAACGTGTAAATTATACACACCAAACACTGTTTAAGCACTAAAATAACTCCACCAGTTAGTACTTAATCTACTACGTAAAAAAAATAAAAAAATACAGGATTTATTAATTTCTTTTATTTTATTTTTAAATATACCACGGTCCTTATAATTTTTATAATAATAAAAAGATTTAACGTTAATAAACAGCTTTAAGCTTTAACTTTATACTTTAAAAGCTACTTATAAACAACTATAATAAAGAAAATAAAATATACGTTTAATAGCTTTAATTATTTAATAACTATAGCTAAAAAACGTAGTTATAAGCTTAAAAATAGCTTTATTTTTCGTAAATACGTTAATAATAATAATAAAAAAAGCTAAAAATTAATTTTAATAAATAAATAAAAATATAAAATTATCGAAATTTTTATTAATAAAAAAACCGCCCGTAAGTTTTTTATTTAACAGTTAATTAATAAGTATAATAAAAAAAATATAAAAAATTAAGTAATTTTTAACATTATAGTAGCTAAGTTTTTAAAACAAAAAAAATTTAAAAAAATTAAACATATTATTAAATTTAGCTTAAAAAAACTCCACTTAATTAAACGTTTAAAATAATATTTAATAGTTAAAAATTAAAAGCTTAATTAATAAAAGCTAATAGTTTAAAATAATAAAACTTTTATTATTATTAATATATTTAAAAATAACAACAAGAGTTACGGCTAGCAGCTTTAATAGTAGTAGGTTAGCTTGTATATATAAGTGTAATATATGTAGCTAGGTTATAGCTAATGTTATAGCTTACTTATATATATACTTAAATATAAATTATTTAAATAGCTTACTATTAAAGATTAAAGCCCCCGAGGCTAATTTTTTTTATAGCTTATAATTAATATATAAATTTAAAATTTTATTATATAAAACTATAAATATATTTTTATAATAATTATAAGTTTTTTTAAACGTTGTTAATAACTAACTTATTATATTTTCTTTTTATTATATAGTTTTTACTAGTAAAATAAAACATTTAAAGCTAATTTATTTATATATTTTTATATAAAATAACTAATTATAATTTTCGGAAGCTCGCGAGCGATTTTATAAAAGTTATATAATAGCTATTTTTATAGCTATTTTTATTTTTTGTTTTAAAGTTTTTATAGCTTTTTATTTATAACTAATTTTTTAATCGGTTTATTTTTTCTTTTTAAAAATACTTTATAATATATTTTTTATATAAATTATATATATTTTAAACTTATAAGTATATTTTTTTTAATTTTATAAATAGTTTAGCTAATTTTTTATTTAAATTTATTTTTATAGCTTTTTGCCCGCTTTTAATTTTATTTTATTATTTCCGCTTTTATATTTAAAAGTATAAAATATTTAATTTTATATAAAAAATTATTTTATTTTAATTTATAATTATATTTTTTTAACAGCTTAATTATAAGCTAGGTTTATTATTTAATATATTTAAAACTTTATTTAAACAATTATTTAAAATATTAAAAATAATTTTTTAAACTAATTTATAGCTGAAATTATTTTAATTTATTAAAACTATATAAATAAAATCGCCTAGCTTTAAACTATTTTAAATAGCTTGTAATGGATGCAATAAAAGCAGCAGGTCCAAACACTTAATTTACATATTATTAGGAGCTAATATTTTACATAAGGAAGAAAGGAAAAAAAGCGTAATAGGTACAGGAATCTACACCTAAATATATAGCCCGCGAAGATATTCATTACAGCAGTTGCCCAGTAAATACTAGCTAGTAAATACCGTACCAAGACTTGCAGGGTGTAATAAACTATTAATAAATAGTTAAAGAATTTTTAATAATAAATTAATAGTTTAAATAAATAAACGTTTAAATTTTTTAACGTTAATAAAATTAAACCGTTTAATTAATTTAAACGTTTAAAATATTTAAATATTTATAATTTTTTAAACGTTTAATAAACGTTTAATAAACGTTAATAAATTTTAACGTTTATAGTTTATTAATTAATAGTTAATATATTTTTTATTATTTATTTTATATTAATTAATAATTTACTAGTTTATAAATATTTAAAACTTATTAATTAATAATTAACTAATAGCTTAGCGTTTATTAAATAAAATAATTAAACTAAGAAATATTTTAAAGAATTTTTTTTATATAAGCTGTAGTACTATATTTTTTTGTGTTATTATTATTATTACTACTGCTATTTTTATTGCTTTTTTTTATAATATTATAAATAAATAAATTAATTAATTAATTATTTTTATTTATTATACCGCGCGCTATACTTATTATCTTTTGCCCGTACTTTTTACTTTTACTCGCTGTTATTATATTTTTTTTTTACTTTGATTTAAGCCTGTTAAATCCGGCTTTAGTTTCCGCTATATAAGCAAACTTTAAAGTATATATAAATAATAATATTTATTAGTATAATTATTAAATATTTATTTATAAATAAAAAAACCGTTATAGCTTTAAGCTTAAGCTTAAGCTTAAGCTTAAAGCTAAAAACGAAAGTAAAAATAAAAGCGAAAGCGGAAGTAAGCTTAAAGGTTTAAATAAACTTTTTTTTGTTATATGTTATAAATTTTAAATAGTTAAACTATTATATTTTATATAAATAATTTAATTAAAATATTATAATTTTTTATTATTATTGTTAGTTTATTTTAGCCGGATAATATAAACTAATATAAAACTTTATATTTATATTATAAATAAATTATATATTAATAATATAATATTTATAAAACAAGCGCGCGAAAAAAAAACAGCGCGAGAAAAAAAAAGCACGCGATAACTTATTTAATAAAAGTTTTACTGCTGTTAATAAATAGAACACGTGTATAGCGCGCAAGGCCCGCTAAGTATATTTTTTTTATAAAAAAATTAAAAAAATATAAGTCCAACTAATATTAAATTAAATTTTTAGCCCTAAAATAAGCTTTAGTATATAGTTATTTTTATTTAAAATAAAATAATTTATAAATTATAAACTATAAACTATAAATTATAAACTATAAACTATAAACTATAAACTATAAATTATAGACTATAAACTATAAACTATAAACTATAACTATAACTATAGCTAACGTTTAATATATTAAATTTTAAAATTTATAAAAAAGTTTGTTATTAATTAATAGTATTAAGCTGCTAGCTATAGTATAAAATATTATAAAATAATTTAATATAATATATAATTATTTATACTTTTATATTATAATAAGTTATATATATAATAATAGTATAATATTATTAATTAATATATAGGCCTGGGTAAAAAAGTATATTAATAACTATAAAAATTTAGCTAATTTAAAAAACTTTAATATTATATTATTTAACGCTGTTTTATTTACGGAAATTTAGCGTTAGTTTTTATAAGATAGGTTTTATTTATTTTTTAATTATTTAAAAAATTATATAAATAAAAAACGTTAAGCTAACGCGCCTAGTATTTTTATAAGTATATATTTATACCTTTTTTATTTTTATTAAATATAATATTTTTTATTTTTTATAACGTTTTATTTTAAATAATTTAATAAAAATATATTATTTATTTTAAACGTTTATTAATTAATTTATTTATATATATAAATTAGCTAATATTTAATATAAAGTTATAGGAATAACTAATTTTAAAATTTATATATTATATATATATTAGTTTATATAATAAAATATTATTTTTAAATATATAAAATATATAAATTATACGTTACGTTATTATATTTTTATATAATAACTTAAAAAATACTAAATAAATAATTATATTTGTTTATAATACGTTAAACTTTATAGCTAGTTTAATATATACTTTTACTTTTAAGCGGATTATTGTTTTAATTTTTTTTTATTTTATTTTTTATTTTATAAAGTTTAATAATAAAAACTTAAATAAATAAGCTAATAATATATATAATTATATAAACGTTAATATTTTATTAAAAAAGCCCTTAGCGTTAAAAATTCGCGGGCTAAAAAAACTAAAATTAATATTACGTTAACTTTAACATATATTTAGCTAGCCCTAGCCCCTGTTTTTAATAATAAATAAAAACTAATAATAATAATAATAATAAAAATAATAATAATAATAATAATAATAAGTTATTTTGTTATTTTTATTTTTTAAAAGTTTTTATTATAAGTATAATATTTTAATGTTTTTTCTCTTTTATTATATATTATTTTTTTTTTTTATTATACTTATTATTATATTAGCTTTTCTTTTTTATTAATAAATTTATTTAATTTTTTTAATATTTATTATATGCTTAAAGCTTAGTAATATTTATAAATATATATAAATATATTATTTTAAACTTTAATATTTAATTAAAATCTTATTTTAATATTAAAAAAAATATAAAACGTTTATAACTTTATATATTTATAATATAATATTTAAATAATATAAAATTAGCAAAATATATATTTTATTAAATATATTTTTTAAATATATTTTTATTTTAACTTTTAAATATATTTTTAAATATATTTTTTAAATATATTTTTTAAATATATTTTTTAAATATATTTTTTAAATATATCTTAAGTTAACTTTAAAATATACTTTTAAGTTTATATATTTTTAAGTATATATTTTATATTTAAAAAATAATTTTAAAAATTAATAATTTAAAATACTATATTTATTTATAAAATTTATTAAGTTAAAATATAATAAAAATATTAAAAATATAAAACTAATATTATAATAAATATTTAAAAGTTAATAACGTTATTAGTACTTATTTAGCTAATAGTTAACATTATTAGCTAACTATATATATTTTATTAAAAAACCGTAATAGTTTTAACTATAATTTAAATATTTTTGCTTTAAATTTGAAAAATTTATTATTATATATAAAAAAAGTTTCTAAGTATAAAAAAAGCTTTTATAAAAACCTATTTCGCTTTTAATTTTTTTTTTTTTTTTAAATTTTTTTATTAGTTTTTAAACTACTATATTATTATTATTATTAATATTTTTTTTATTTATTTTTATTTTTATTTCCGGTTTTTTTAATTTTTATTATAAATATTATTATTATTTTTAATTTATTTTTATTTAATAAGCTGCTATATTTTAAAATATATTTAATCCGTATAATTATTAATATATTATAATTAGTTTACCGGTTTTATTATTTAGTTTTTATTGTTTAGTTTAAACGAAAAACTATTTAAACCGTAAAAAAACAGTTTATAAAAAACTATAACGTTAAAGCTATGCTTGTTAATAATATTAATAAAAATATTAATAATAATATAAATAATAAAAATAAATCAAGCGTTTTTTCCGCTTTTAATAATATAAATATTTATATTATATATTTAATTATAAATAATATTTTTTAATATAATAAAAAAATTTTAACCCGGTTAAACTTAATAAAACTATTTTTTAATTATTAATAATTAAAATAAACATTATATTAAACTATTAAAATTATATTATAAATATAAAAAACTTAACTATTTAAAATAAAAAACTTTTATTTATTAATAAATTATAATAGCTTATAAACTATTAAAATATTAATAAAAACTTATTTAAAAATAAAATATTTAATATTTTATTTAATAATAATATAAATATTATACCTTGCAGCGCTTTGTTTAATAATTTTTTTATAGCTAATGTAATATTTACTAATAAACAAGTATTTACTAGTTTTTTTTAAATTAATTAAAATATATAATAAATATAATTAAACTATTAAAAACTAGTTTAAACCCGTTTTTTATTATTATATATTTATTTATTTTTTTAACTTATATATAGTATTTAAATCTTAGGCTTAATTTAATAATATTAGTAATATTATGTACTATTTATTAATATATTTAACTTTAATTTTTTTATTTTATATAAAATTTTAACTAATAGTTTTATATATATAAAAATAAATTTTTATTAACTATATTAAAAGTTCTTTTTTTTTTAAAATTATTAATAACGTTTTTTTATTACCCGTTATTATTAATATATTAAAAAAAGCTGTCCGCTAGCAGCTCCTTTTTTTCGTTTTTTAATAAGCCTTTATTACTTTTTAACTAAAAAAAATATTTTTATTTAAGTAGTAAACTAGCGCAGCTTTTATTTAAAACTTTTACTTTTTTAATATTATTAATTATATTAATAAACTTTTATTGTTTAAACTTTAAAAAAATATATTTTTTAATATAACTAAGCTTGTTAACAAGTTTAAATACTTTTAGTAGTTTATCGCGTAAGCTATTTTTATTTAAACAATTTTAAAATAGTTTATTTAATTTTATAATAAATTGTTTATTTTTTTTTTTAATTTTATTCGATATAAATATTATAAAAACAACTATAAACTTTATTATTTTAATTTTATAAACTTATTACCTAGGTTTTACTTAAGTTAAATTTATAAAGTTTAAAAAAATTAACGTTTTAAAAATAACTACGTTAATTATAAAATATAAAAAATAATAAAATTATACTTTAAATTAAGCCCCTAGCTTATTTTATTAATATTTTAAAAAGCTTATATAGCTTTAAAGCTTAACTTAAAAAGTTTTTAATAAAAAAAATTCTTATAAATAAATAAACTTTAGTTAAAAATTAACGAATTTTTATTTAAAAAAATTATATATTTAAATTATTATATTCCGTTTATATTAATTATATTTTTAAAAGCTCGGTTAACTTTATTTAAAACTATATACCGGATTTATTTATTTAATATTAAATTTAACGTAAGCTAAATATTAAGTTAGTACGGTTTTTTATTATTATTAAAACAACTTTTATTTAAAAAGAGCTTAAATATTACAAGTTTACGTAAAAAATATTAATTTAATTTTTTAACCGAAATAATATTAATATATATATTATTTTTTTAATACTTTTTATAAATAGTTTTAAGTTATATTAGTTAATATATAAATTAATTATAAGTATATATTATTTAATTACTACGTTTTAAAAAACTTAACGTTTATATTAAATAAATATTATATTATTTATATTTAAACTTTATATTTTTAATAATAAAAATATATAAAAATAAATAGGCGTAAAGCTACGAGAACTTAAAAAAGGTTTTTTTATTATAATAATTAATAAAGTTTTATTTATTTTTATTTATATTTTTATTTTAGCTGGAGATTTTTTATAGTAGTAAAAAAACTTTAGTTTTTGCTGTTTAATAGTTAAATAGGGTTATTGGATATATAAAATAATATTAATAAAGCGTAGTAATTTAAAATATAATTTAACTAGCGGAAAATATTAACGTTATTACTATAAAACTTTTCGCTAATAAAAGTTACTAGTTTTTTTGCGGATAAAAAAACTAACTAAAGTTATTGCTATAAAGTTTAACCTTATAGTTAAATAACTAGCTTTAGCTTTAGTTCTTCCTACGCTAAATATTATAAAATTTTATTTTATTAATATAGCTTATTTTAAATATAACGGTTTAACTAAAATATTTTATTTATTAATTATTAATTAAGTTTTAACTTTTATAAAATATAATAAATATTTAAAAATAATATATATTTTTTTTAAGCAGCTTAATTAAAAAGTTTTTTAGTTATTTTATTATATTTTATAGTACTTATTATTAAAATATAGCCGCTAGTTAGTTATAACTCTGCTTTTGTTTTATTTTTAGCTTAAAAATAAACTTTATTATATTAAAGCTATTTTTTTTTTTTATTATAATAATCTTTTAGTCCGAGTTATTTTTTTTTTTTAAAAAGACTTATAATATTAGCTTTATTAATATTATTATTAAAGTTTTAATTAAAAATATTTGTATTAATTTTTTATTAACTATAAATTGTTTATTTATTAAAAAATAATATTATAAATTATTTAATAAATAATTAAAGCTTAATTAATATTTTTTTTAAAAGTTTATTAAAATAATAATATATAGTACTACTAGTTGGAAAAGCCGTACAGCTTTAATAAACTTTATTATTATTTTTTTTTTTTTAGTAGTATTTAACGCTAGTAAAATTAAAAGCGGTTTAAACGCTATAAGCTATAATTTTATTATTTAATTTATTAAAAAAATAAAAAACCTTTGTTTAATAAAATTAATTAAGCTTTTAACTATTAAATTATTTAAATATAAGCTATAAATATTAAAACCAAATATTTATATTAAATTTTATTATAACAACGTTATAAATAAATATAAGCTTATTTTAATAATTTTAATAATTGTTTTTAAACTAAAGTATAAATAAGTTAATTAATTATTTTAATTTATAAAATAATAAAGCTAACTATTTTTATAAACTTTAAAAAAAAATTATTTATATAATTAATTATTTTTTTTTTATAAAAAACCTTTTTATTTAAAAAAATTTTGCTTAAACTATAAAATTTATATTATTTAATAGTTTTAAAGCTAGCTACCTTGCTTTAATTTAATAAATTAAAATACTATATTAATTAACGCTTTTGTTTTTTTTTTTGGTTTTTTAAGGCTAAAAAAAATATTTAGTATTATTAAAGACTTTTTTAAGTTTATTTTTAATAGCGCAGCTATTATATTTATTAATAATAATAATTATTATAATATCCGTATTTTTAAACGGTTAAAAATAAATATTATATTTAATATATTTTTATTAGTTTAAAAGTTTAATATAAATATTATATTTTACCGGGCTATAATATTAATATATAAGGTTTTATATATTTATTTTATAATAATTATAAAAACTTTATAGTTATTAAAGTAGTAAAAAAAAGTTTTTTAAAAAAATAAATAAATAAAGTTTTAAATTAATTTTTTTAATAATAATAATAATAAAATAATAAAATAAAGTTTTAAATTAAACTATTTAAATTAAAAACTTAATATATATTAGCTGTTATACTTTTTTATTTTATATTATATTTTATTTATTATTAAATATATAGTTATTATATAGTTATTATACTTATTATACTTATTATATAGCTATTATATTTATTATAATATAAATAACATAAATAACGCGGAATAATAAAAAAATATATAAAACTAACTTAATAAATATTTAAAGAGTTAGCTATTCGCGTAGTTAAGCAGCGGGGTTAATATATTTAGTATTAAAATAACTTATTAAAAAGGAAGTATAATTAATTAAATTATATTTTTATTTATAATGCTGTATAAAGTATTATAATTATTTTAATATTTTTATTTTAATATTTCCGTTTTAATAACTTTATAAATAAGCTAATATAAGTATAGGTTAAAATAAACTACGGGTTTTTTTAGTTGTTTTTTTTTTTAAAATAAAATAAAAGTAATAAATAAATAAACTAACCGGCTTATTAATTTTTAAATATTAAAAGTTAATTGTTTTAAGCTTTTTTTTGTTTAAAAAACTAGTTTAATATATAGTATTTTTTTATAAACATTTAAAAAGTAACTAAAGCTATATTTTTAACTATTTAACCGTTAAGAACTATTAAATGCTTTTTATAAATTAAAATATTAGGTTTATATAGTAGTAATATTTTAACCTAGGGATATACCAGCGGTAAAAAAAGATACGGAGCTTTTTTAAGGATTAATTTTATATTCTTAACTTAATATATATATATTCGAGGTCCTAGCTATATATTATTATTATTACTTTATTAGCTGTATATTATTATTATTACTTATTAGCTGTATATTATTACTTAATTAGCTATATATTATTATTTAATTAGCCGTATATTATTATTATTATTTATTGGCTATATATTATTATTACCCTGTTAGCTATATATTATTATTATTATTACCCTGTTAGCTATATATTATTATTTAATTAGCCGTATATTATTATTATTTAATTAGCCGTATATTATTATTATTATTTTATTAGCTATATATTATTATTATCCGGTTAGCTATATTAGCTATATTAGAATATAATTTTATACTAATTACTCTTATTTAAATCTAGTAACCTAGTAACCTAGTAACCTAGTAACTTAATAACTTAATAACTTAATAACTTAGTAACTTAACCTACTACTTACTTAAAAGCTTATATTATAGCGTATATTATAATAAACGTAAACGTTTTAGTAATTATAAACGTTTAAATATTTTTTAATATTTAATATTTTTAACGTTTAAATTTTTTTTAATACTAGAAATTTTAAACGTTTAAATTTTTTAATATTAATTTTAATTTAACGTTAATAATTTTAAACGTTTAAAATCTCTAGCGCTACAAAAGTTTTAAGCGTTTGAAATTTCTAAACCATTTATTTTTATAATTAGCCGTTTAAGTATTTACTTTCTACTAAACGTTAATAATTTTAAATCATTAATTTACTATTAATTAACTGTTTACTACCCCTACTGGGTCATGGTACAGTACTAGCCCCCGCATGGGCCACTAGCCGTACTAGCCGCACTAGCCACGCACTTAGCCATACATAGCGCCTGGGCTATAACATAGCTATATTATTGTTATTTTTATATAAAAGCTTTATTTTATTTTATTTAATTTTTTTTTTACTAGTTTAATTAAATTTAATATATAATTATTTTTATTTAAAAATAAATTATATATTAATAATAATATAATTAATATAGTTTATAAACAAGTTATATATATAAATAAGTTGCGCACTTTTTTTATTAACGCGTATATTTTATTTTTATCGCGTAATAATTTTACAACAATATAATATTTGTTTAAACAAAAAAAGCTAATTTAATTTTTATTATTAAAACTATTTAATTAGTTAAAAAAATTAATATTTAACACGCTTTTAAAATCTATAACGTTCCTACTACTATAATATATAATAAAATAAATAAATATATTATATATAACAAAACCCGCGCTAATATATATAAACTTAATTTAATTAAAAAAAATGTTTTTTTTAAATATATTTTTAATTTAAATAAATAAAAATATTCCTCTGCTTATATTATTATAAAAAATATAGCTGATTTTTTTTATAATTTATATAACGCACCCCTGGTTAACAAACAATAAGCTTATAATTTTGTTAATTGCTATAAAAAGCTTAAAACGTAGTTTACGCGTGCTTATAATTATTAAAAAATATTATATAAAAATTTAAAAATTATTAAAGTATAGTTTAAGCGTTATATATATATAAAAATATAATATAATATTTATAATAATAATATTTAAAACTTTAATAAAACTAAGTTTATAATAGGCTAAATTTATTTATATATAATTATTATATACGTTAATTAATATAAAAAATATAAAATAATATAGCTTAATAATAAAAAATAATTAATAATAATTTATTTTATTAATTTATACAGTTTATTTATTTCTTTATATATTATCTTTTAAAACGTTTTTTATTTTTAATATTAGTATAAAAACACTAACCTTTTAATAAATTAAATATTTAATATTAGTTTTAATAAATAAACAAATAATAATATAAAATTAAAATAAATAAAATATTTCGAAAAATATTTTCAGCTGCTATAAATAAATATATATTAATTATTAATATTAAACTAGTATAAAAGTTATATATTAGCTAAGTTCGAAAAGTTTTACGAAAAATAAAATATTATAATTATTTTTTTATTTTTTTATTTGTTATATTTAATACAACTATTTAACGTTAAGCTTTATAATATATTAAAGCGGGCGTATAATTATTAAATTAATAAATTTATTAAATTATACGTTAATTATATTATTAAGCTTAAGTTTTTTATCGCGTTTAAAAAAGCTTATTTTGTTATTTTTATAAAATTAAATATTTTAAAAAGTTTTTAAAAGTTAGGATTAATATTTTATAATCTACAAGCTATAATTTTAAAGCTAAATATATAGTTATAATTATTAACGTTAATTTTTAATATTATTAATTTATTTAAACCTTAGGTTGTTTAAACGCTGAAAACTGCTAAAAAAACAACCGCGTAGTTAACTTTTATTAAAAATTAAATCTTTAATTATTAAAAAAGCTCTTTAAAGCTAATTTTAAATATTATTAACTAGCTTATAAAATTAAATTAAATATTAATATATTAATTAACCTTTATAAATAATAAAAACCGGAGGTTTTATAAAATAAATAAAATACTAAATAAATATTAAAAAAGCAAAAAAAAACGCTTATAAAATAAAGATAATTTTATTATAAAAAATATAATTAATTTAATTATTTAAAAAAATACGTAAGATTTAATATAATTATAAACGTTAAAAAATCGTAGTAGTAGTAAAGTAAGTATATTATATTAATAATATTATAAATAGTATAGTAAAACCGGCTATAATATAAAAACTTATAATAAAAAAATAAAAACAAATAATAAATTAAAATCTAATTAATTTTTAATAATAATTACTTTAGTTATAAAATTATTAATAATTAAACTTAATAAAATAGTAGAAAGTGCGCGATTTGTTTATATGTATAACTTGTTTATAAATTATATTAGTTTAAATAAAGCTAAGTTTATTTATATATATAAAAAATTTAAATAAAAAGTTTAATAAATTATAAAACTTATTTTTATATATATAAAATTTAATAAATAAAACTTTATTATAATTATATTAATATTTAATTAAATTTATAATAATTTTAATAAAGTTATAAAAATATTATATAAATTTAAATTAATAAAAATAAAAAATAATAATATAATATATATATATTTTATAATTTAAAAAAAGAATAACTAAGATATAAATATTTTAATATAATTTAATATTTTTTATATTTAAAATTTACACGCGGTTATTTTTAATAAATTATAAACTAAAATTAATAATTATAAAATATTTTTTAATAAATATAATATTTTTATAAACTTTTTATTTTATTTTAAAAATAGTTTTAAGTAAAAATATAAATTAAATAATTAAAATTATAATTAAATTAATTATTTTAAAAATATTATATTTATAAACTTAAATAAAATTAAAATTAATAATATTATATTTATTAAATTAACTTTAAAAAAGTTTATAAATATTAATTTAGCTAATTTTTTTAATATTATATTTATTTAAATATTAAAAAGTTAAATAATATTTAATTTTATATATAAAAAAAAATAAAAACGTTAAAACAATTATTATTATAAAAAATATAGTTTTATTATATATAAAATAAAGGTTTATAGTTTATTATTTTATAAAAATTATATATATTTTAAAAATAAAAGTTATAATAATTAAGCTTTTTATATAATAATAGTTTATTAATATTTTATACTTAATTTTTTATAATAAAAAAAGCTAAAAAAGTAGTTATAGCTAACAGCTTTAGTATTAAATAATTAGCCCGTATATATAAGTATAATATATATAGCTATGCTACGGCTAATATTATAGCTTACTTATATATACATTTAAATATAAATTACTTAAATAGTTTACCGTTAAAAATTAAAGCCCTTAAAGCTACTTTTTTTCTTTAGCTTATAATTAATATATAAATCTAGAATTTATTATATAAAACCGCGAATATACTTTTATAATATAAATTAATAAACTTAACGTTTATTATTATATAATTTAATTATTTAATATAATATAAAACATAAAACTACTTTATAAGCTATAAAACATAAAATTTAATAATAAACAATATATTTTTTATTAATACTTTTATTTTTTTAAAGTTTTTTTAAAAAAAAATAAGTTGCTCCTAGGTATGCTGGGTTGCCTATATAAATTAGGTAAGAAATAAAGCTCGGAAGGGTATAGTGGGCCTTTTGGCTAGAGTGCGCTAGTTGGCTGGCACTATGACCCATCAATTAGCCTGCCAGTTAATTTTGCATTGGACCTCCGTATCTCCATCGTAATACTGCACTAAGCTCTCCACTGTCGCTTTTCTGGTTAAGGGTGATGCTCGGACCCCTGCTTCACCTACTGGACTCAACGGCACAACGATGTAGTGTCAGGGCGCTTGGAAAGACTAAAAGAAGAATTCGCATTATTAAAAGACTCCACAAACTAATATCTAGCAGCTAAGAATTGGTCTGTAAAAACTAAACCTATCAATGTGTCACACGGACCCAAGGGACTAGGACCAGGCCTGACCTAGGTGAGGGCCTAGGCCAACCCCTAGGACTGGCGAACTGCATATTCGTATGCATATTCGTGATTCTGTAAATAGTCATATGATCGGGTAGCAGAGCCTATGGATCATCTAGGGCTTCCCGTCTCTTCCTGTTGCCTCCCGTATGTTCTGATCTATCCGAAACAGCAATACGAGAGGCCGCGAGGGCAAGTGGAAGCGAAGGAAGCCAGGTGGCTGGCCCAAATTAAGCTATTCATATAGCCTAGGGGTCGCCCACCTGGCTGAACAGGAGGACTAGAGATCCAGAGCCCCCTTGAGCCCATAGATGATTATTAGTTGAATTAGAACACATCTCAAGCCTTTGATACAAGCCCTTGTGACACAATGGCTTCATCCCGTCTAGACAACGTATAATTACGGGTTTCTCGGAAGTAAAAAAGAATAGTTAGGGTAGGGTATAAAGATATGTTTAAGCAGTATAGGGTAGTCCGCCGGGTGTAAGGTAGGTAGGTTAGGTATTTGATCCTAGTAGTGCGATAATCTAAGGTTGTAGATCTCCAGTGCAGGAGTAGGGCAGATCCTGAGTGGTCGAGACGATCGCTGTACAGGACGTCCCGACTCCCATGAGCGATGTGGATGTGACAAGGTAGGGCAACCACAGTGCCAATCGCAACAGAAGGAGCCATGATTAATTAAAAATCTATCAGGATCTCGAATATAACATAATATACATAAACTCTTATTGTTGTGCGAAGTGGTCTAAACACATTCATAGGCTACTCCCCAACTATATATACTTACATACATGCTCTTTGTTCTAAGGTAATAGGTGTCGTGACTGTTGACAGAGATAAAGCCAGTGCAAGTATATAATAGCCTAGAGATTTAGAGAGGAAGGCCTTTGCAGTATTGATTAGCTAAAGGCCACCCGCCAGCAGGAACAAGAGAACGGAGATATCCAGAAGGCGCATAATTACGCGAATCGAAGAAGCTTGTACAGTTATGGCGGTCCCGCCGGGCCGATACATTATTGAATACTCCCTGACCCGACGGGTCTCGTGTATCGCGCATTGCCGGACAATAAGAGTAACCTGGTATTGGCTAGAGTATTACCGCGCCCACGGAACGACCCCGTCGTCTAAGGAACCTGTTGTGATCCCGGATGACTTATACAGCATAGAATCCAAGGAACACAAGGTAACCCACGATTTGCCAATCGACAATGAATGCAATTTACTTCTGAGCGTACAATCTACTAAACATCGAACATACTGTCCTTTAACTGGCTGACAGTTTTGTTGCATTCCACTAGTTGAAATTGGCTGCTAAACGACCCTCCCTGGGAAATAACGCATCTGGAAATATAGTGAGTGCATCTCCACTTCATATCAACTCCGGCGTTGAGCAGAGCCCATGAGAGTTCCCAATATCTGTTCGCTGCTGCGATGTGGATTGGACGGAATGATATTTCCTTATTTTCAGTTGGCTTGTGGACATCTGCCCCGTAATCGATCAATTCCTTCAGGCAGGAAGGACGATCATAGATGGCAGCGTAGTGAGCTGCTGTCAATCCAGGCGCCGTCGTAGCGTTGGGATTCGCTCCAGTTTGCAGTAGCACTTTTGCAACATCTGCATATCCCAGGCGACATGCCACATGCAAAGGAGTCACGCCGTTTTTGTCTCCCATCGACAAGATTGTGGCATCATCTTTTATGAGGTACTCGACTACAGGGACCGATCCGGTGCACACTGCGTGCCAAAGTACTGTTCGGCCAAGTTCATCGATATACACCCCGGTAAATTGTAATTGACGCTTGAGTGGCCAGAATTTTTCTATGATAGATGCATTTGCTGACGGAGACCACGTTGGGCTACTAGCAGCCAATCGATGTAATGGTGTTTCACCAGCATGGTTAGCGGAGACCCAGAATGTAGAAACACCAAGGTTCTCTAGGATCTCAGTAAGAGCGAGGAGTTCATCTCCAATAGCCAGAGAAACATGAGAAACAGCTAGGTGGAGGGGATTCTCTCGTAGGGTATTGTCCCTACCATCTAGCAGCAACTCATCTTCATATGAAGACGCATGCTTCTCAATAGCGTATTCAATTAACCACTTCATGGTTACGAAACGGCCGATAAGAGCAGCAAGATGAATCGAGGACCACCCTTGGATCGTTCTCGAGTAGAAATCAGCCCCGTTGTCAAGAAGAGTGCGGATAACTTCTATATGCCCCCCTACCACCGCCCAGTGGATAGGTCGAAATTGGTTGAACTCGAATGGCATATTATATGAATAAGGCTCACAGACCAGAGTGGTGCACTCAAGATCATGCTGAACGAGCTCCAAAACCTTTTGATCTCGGCCGTCTTTGCAGGCACGCAGAAGCTCTGTTTCCGTTTCGCCGACTCCTTGTATCTCTAGCTCTTCAAGATATATGGCTGGGTAATGAGTCCAGGTGGTACGTATCTTTGATCTGTCTTTTCTCAGTGAGGTTGGATGCCCAAGATAAAGGTAGTAGCTAAGGGAATTGG
Organism: Xylaria longipes; assembly: GCA_025201785.1. Lineage (NCBI taxonomy): Eukaryota > Fungi > Ascomycota > Sordariomycetes > Xylariales > Xylariaceae > Xylaria > Xylaria longipes. The sequence continues at coordinate 331,935 of MU619721.1, read as the reverse complement.
TAATAGTGATATCCTCCATTAGATCTAGGGGACACAACGGCTCATTCTCTGTTATTTGTTTTTCCAAGTCAGAAAACCCCGAAACGGGGGTTGTGGATTGGCCTTGCAATTCAAAGGGCTCATTCTCTGTTATTTGTTTTTCAAAGTCAGATAACTCCGAAACGGGGGTTGATGACTTGGGGGTTGTGGATTGGCCTTCCAATTCAAAGACCAACGAGGCTTTGATAAAATGATAGAGTCTTCCATGGATTTTGATTTCTTCGACCCGAATCTGAATCCATGGGTTCTCCAGTTCCTCTGTCCATGAGTGTACCACCCAGTTTAGAGTCCCGACAGATTGTCGTAAAACTTTTGAAGCCAAATACTCGTTCACTGATGACATAGTCTGACGAAGCGGTTCTCCCGTTGACGGTTGCTGCAAGTGCCATACAGCCCAATTACCCCCGGGTTCTTTTACCAAACCAACGGCAAAGTCTATGGTAGCAGCAATCGAGGGGAAAAAAAACCTGAATAAGCCAGTGATTTTGTTCGAATGGGCTCGCGTGGTACGAAGAATGGCGGTCTCTTTATCCCAATATTGTTCCGGCCATACACTAGTGACGTAACAAGAGTGATCAGGACCCTGTGACCCCGAAGATGAATGAATGTTACTAAAGGACACTATAAAATCAGGAACTGCGTAAACGGGTTTCTGTTTCACAAATACAATCTCATATGAGCCGATGCCGTGACTGGGGTCAAAGGAAGGAGTCGCCACACGTTTGACGTTCTGAGGGTCAACTCGGGCAAACTGATCACCATAGAGCCGCCTGATCCGTATCGCTGGACTCTGGTACGATTTATCACCATGCCTGATTGTACACTCAAGTACAGCATCGTACTCATCCTGAATTATGCTGCCGCCCCAACCCAAAACCGGGAGCATGAAAAGGGACAGTCGTAAGCCCTGATTTGTCATGCTCCAAGTGGTACTTTCTCGAGAAATCAACGGGGGCATTGGTCGGTATGTTTCCACATCGGCGAAATGCTGAGGTGATTCGGCAAGAAGTCCGGAGAGAGCTTCATTGGAATCATACTCTGGCATCCTCCACGTGAATATTGAATGATCATTCGAAACCCTCAAAATTTCTTCTTGTAATCGTATAAAAGCTTTCGTTCCCTCTCCGTAGAGCAATGGCATGTTGACGTCAAACAGACCCATAAGACAGTAAGCCGCATCCTCGAGGCGACTCGTCTCTCGCCGCGATGCCCATTTCATCCGTGTGGCAATGCTCATCTCGCTCGGCTGAATACTGCCTTCAAGCACTCTGACATCGACTCCCGTGATATCAGCAAGCGAAACACGTATGTCCTCATCATGGGCCTTGCTCCCGAGGTATCCCCAGTCTTCTCCATAGAACATGACATCTTCTGGGGCAATTAGCTCCTGTAAAGTCCATCCACGTGTGAACCAACGACTATGCTGACATAGTAAATGGAACACGCTGGATTCATTGTCATGGCCACTGTGCTTGACATCTTCCATGTAGGCATAGCAGATCGATGCTTTCTTGTACCATTGGAACATTGAGTTGATAGCTTCAGACAGCTCAGCGCTACTGGTCTTGTCTATGCAGCACGTATCAACCCAGATAAAACCACACCCGTGCTCAGCTGCTAAAGCCGCTGCTTTCTGTATCTTAATGAAACCTTTCTTGGCTCGAATTGTTTTCGCCTTTTGCGATACCGCCCGGGACAATGGTCTGCGACCGAAAGCCTGGATATCCTGAAACGTCACTTCTTCCCTACCCCAGACGTGAGACAAAATCGCATATTGCGGCGCGAATTCTTCTGAAACTTCCATTAATTCTAGTCTGTCGAGTTTATCGGTTTTAATTAGCCGCATGCCGACATCCAATGCAGTTGATTTATCTCATTGGTTAAAGATTCGGGGGTGAGATGGATTGAGAAAGATGTGAAGTTTACAGCCTCACTCCAACAAAGCCAGCATATGCGACATCGAATAGTTGATAGGGAAAGGGCGCCTCTGGTTCTGCATATTCTGACCACTCTCCAGTTGTGGCTGTTAAATATAAGGGAGTCAATCAGCTGAGTGTTCAGCCAGTGATGATTGTATTGATGTGACTGTATGTATCTTCAATGTCCCTAAAAAGTATCGCAACGGAGTTCTCTAGACACCTCGCCGTCTATTAGCAGAGCTTCTATGCAGGTAACAAGGGCGGTAAAGGAGTAGCCAGCATGATGACTGCAGCTGTACTGCAAAGATACCTGATCCTACAAAGTACGTCTCACAAAGCTAAGCAGAGCAATATGGGGCTAATAGCCAAGGTAGCCGGCATGATGCTGAGAAACCAAGGTGTTAGTTAGCTCATATTGCGCCCACGCCGCTGTTGGTAATTCTGCGTACAAATGATAAAGAGTGCTATGGAAGCCACCAGGACTGGAGGTTTTGGGATCGGAAAATGGAGTCCCCCGTACCACCTGCAACCCACAAGACGAGGTTCTTCACACAACCCTTACCCAATGAAATTTTGACAAGTTGAAATCGACCGTGAGCGGTGGACAAGTAGCAAACTAGTAACGAACTAGCATGTAATATAAAGAACAAGGTAATAATATTAACAAGGACGTATCATTCGCTGCTGATAAGAGGAAGCCTTTGGTGGCCTACCGTGTAGACAGACATCTTATCTCTTAGATCGGCGCAGAAGTCATCTGTGAGGGGAATTTTACTAGGCAGGTCCGATTCGAAATTGCCGTAATGTCATGATTGGGGCTTGATTCTTCAAAGGAAAAGGATCTGGCGAACATTAAGTACGGCTTGTTCGCGAGCCAATTCCATGCGAGTTCTAGGTATGCAGCCCTTCGTCCGACCTTCATAGGCCTAACAGGCCTTTATCATTTACCGATCATTACACTTCGAAAATACAAGGTGCAAGGCTCGCCATCTATAAACGCGCAGACTCCTTCTATGTTTGCTGTGAAAACACGTACTACTAGAAGGCTGCAAGATTACGTATAGGCTGGCGTAAAACTACACAGCAAGATCAAAGATTATTCTGGTAATAGCGCTATGGAGAGCGACGAACAACAAACCGAGAAGCATATATAGCGGTCCGACGATCTCTTAAGGGTAATAACATTCATTCTTGATATTCTATATAGTGAAATGGTAGGTATATAAACGTTATATTCAGCTTAACTACTTTATAAATAAAATAAGAAAACCTTTATATATATATAAACAAAATATCCGTGCCCTTTATATAGCCTTTATTTTATATAGTATATAAAATAACTTTTTAACTTAATATATTTTTAATACTCCTGCTTAAAAAAATATTATATATTTAAATTAATTATAATAGCTTTAATTAATAAGCGGAGTTTTTATAGCTTTTATAGTTTTTAATATTATTAAGTTATAAATTTAATATTTTTACTTTTATAATATTATTAAACATTTATTTTTATAGTTTTAATATTTTTAATTATTATTAATTATTAAAATATTATAATAATTATTTTTAAGTTAAATAAGCTATATTATAAAATAGCTATAATTTTTACAGGTTTTCTTTTAATATTTAGTTATATTTTTAATTAATTATATTTAATTAAATATTATATACTTTTATTATTAAAAAACTAAACGTTTATTTATATTTTTTTTAATAATTAATAACAAAAATAATTTTTATTTTATTAATTATAGTTTTTATAAATTATTTAAATAAATCTTTTTTTAATTTTTTAATTAATTATATTTAATTAAATATTATATACTTTTATTATTAAAAAACTAAACGTTTATTTATATTTTTTTATAACTAATAAAAAAAAAAATTTTTATTTTATTAATTATAGTTTTTATAAATTATTTAAATAAATTTTTTTTTAATTTTCTTTTTATATTTTATTTAATTTAAAATTAATTTTTAAACTTAAAATATTTTTAAACTTTTTAAATAAACTTTTAAAAAATAGTTTAATTAAATTATTTATTATTATATTTTTATATAAATTTATTTTAACTATATTATTTTTTGCTTAATTTATTTATATATAAAATGTATTTAAATATTAATATATTAGTTTTTTTTATATTATATTAAATTCTTTACTACTATAATTAATTTTTAATTATTATTATAAATTATTATAATATTTAGCTTTTTTAATATTTTTATTTTTTTACTACTTGTTTTATAATTTATAATTAATTTATTATATAAATAAAATAACTATATAACTTTTTTAATAATATTATTAATTCTTTAATATTTTATTTTATATATTAATAATATTATTATTTATTATAGCTTAAATATATCTTAAAATTAACCTTTATATATTTAAATTTTTATTTTAATTAATATTAGTTTATTTTATTAATAATTATAATAAGCTATTAAAAACTAAATAAAATACTTTTATTTTTAAAAAATATTTTAATATTTATTTAGCTGTTATTTTATAAGTTAAAATTAAGTTAAAACAGTATTTATTAATATATAAAATAAAAAACACTATATTTAGCTGCGTACTTATTATTAAATATATTAATAATTTAACTATTAATTAATATTTATATTTATTGTTTATAAAATAAATAAACTTATTTTTAGTTTTTTATAAATTTATTATAATTATAAATGTTTTAATTAGCTTATATATTTTTAAATTATATTATATAAATATTTTATTAATATACTTTTATTAATTTAAATAAATAGTTTTATTTTTTTAATTATACTATAACTATATATATATTTAAATAATATTAATAAAGCTTTAAATTAATTATTTAAAAACGTTAACTAAAAACTATTTTAATATTTTTAATTTTAGCAAGAATTCTTTTTATTATAAATAAATTATTAATATAAACTATAATAAATATTTTTATTGTTAAGTTTATAAAAATATTATAGTTTATAAAAAATAGCTTAAAGCTTAATATTATTAAAAACTTAAATATTTATTTTAAGCTATATAATATGTTTTTTAGTTTATATATATAATTAATACTATTTATAAATTTATAAAGTTATTTAATATATATATATATATATATTTCTTTATAAAAAAACTTTATTTTTATATTTATTTATTTAATTTTAAAGTCTTAAGCTATAATAGATATAAATAAAACTTTATAGCTTATTAGCTTTATTATTAACATAAATGTTTTAAAATAAAAAATTTCTTTAATTTATTTAAAGGTTTTAACTATTTATTTATTTTTAAAATAAATAATTTTATTATTTAACTTTTATTTTAATATATATAATTTTTTTTTATTATATATATAAACTTATAATTTAATTTATTAGCTTTTAAATATTATTATTTATAAATAATTAATATTTTATTTTTATAAATCTTTTTTAATTTTTTTAATTATAGTTTTTTAAAGCTTTTTTTATTATTAATAGTTCGGTATTTTTTTATTAAGTTTTTAATATAGCTATTAATATTAATATAGTATAAAATATTTATATTTTTAAGTTTAAAAAAAATTAATAAGTTTTAAATATGCTTAAGTTTTTAACAAAAAAGTACAACTAAGTAAAACAAAAGTTTTTTTAGTTTGAAATTTTAGCTAGGAAATTCTTAGTTGTTTAAATAAAAAATTTTATTTTTTTATTTAAAAAACCTTTTTATAATTATTAGTTTTTGTTATATATACGCGGCTATATTTAGTATTTTAGTATAAATAAATAGTAATTAATTATTAAATAAATATATATAAATAAATTTATTTTTTGTTTTAAGTATAAATAAATATATAATTATTATTATATATTTATTACTTTTTTTTTATTTTTTTATCCGTATATATATATAAACTGTTTTATTTAATATTTTTAATATATTTAATATTTTTAATATATTTAACATATTTATTAAAGTTTTTATTTTAAAATAGTTAACAGCTTATATTTATTATAAAACTTTTTTAATTTTATTTAAATTAAAAATTATTTTAAAAATTTTAATATTACGATATGTTTTTTTAACCCAAGGCAGGAACTAATAATTATTTATTATAGCTAATAAATTGTTTTATATAGTTAAAAATTTTTTTAAAAATAGCGTTAGTAAAGCGTAGGTTAAGTTTTATTTTTATATTTATTAGTAATTAATAAATTGTTTTATATAGCTAGCTTTAGTTTTAATTATATAAAGTATTTAAAAAAAGTTTAAGCTTAATAAACAGGTTTTTATTATTATTTTTAATAATAATTATATTAATTATTTTAAACCTGTTTAGTTTTATATTTATTTTAATTTTAAATATTTTTATATAAGCTTAAATATATTAGGTTTAAATTAATAATTAGTATAAAAAATAAATTAATTATTAAATCCGTATAAAAGAAATTTATATAAATAATATAATAATTAATAAATAAATTTAATATAAATAATAATAATAATAATTATTAACTAATTAAACAAATTATATTAATTATTTAAGTTTAATTTTTGTTTTTTAATAAAGATTTATTTATGCTTTTTTTAAATAAACAGTACAGCTGTTTAAAAAGTAGCTAGTATATTTTTATTTTTTTTATTAAGCTTTTATAACTATTAAAAAAAAAAAAGCTATTAAATTATTCGCGTAGTAATTATATTAATTATTTTTAATTTATTTAATTTTATACTTATATATTAATTGTTTTAAACTTATTTAGTTTTATATTTGTTTTAATTTTAAATATTTTTATATAAACTTAAATTTATTAAATTTAAATTAACAATTAATATAAAAAATAAACTAATTGTTAAATTTATATAAAAAAAATTTATATAAATAATATAATAGTTAATAAATAAATTTAATATAAATAATAATAATAATAATTATTAGCTGGTTAAATAAATTATATTAATTATTTAGGTTTAATTTTTATTTTTTAATAAAGATTTATTTATATTCTTTTTAAACAAATAGCGCGGCTGTTTAAAGAGTAGCTAGTATATTTTTATTTTTTTTGTTAAGCTTTTATAGCTGCTTAAAAAAAAAAAGCTAATAGATTATTTATATTTTATATAGTTATTGTTTTAGTTATTGTTTTAGTTGTTAGTTGTAGTGTTATGTATGTTTAATAAGTAATAGATAATAATTAATAAGTAGTAATAAGAGAAAGGGTTTTATTAAATAAAGGGTTTTAAAAACTTAGGCTTTTTTGCCCCTAGGTTAAAAAGGCTTTTAGTATAGTATAGTTTAAAATAACTAAGTATTATTGTTATTATACTAGGTGTTTAGCTAAGCTATTAAAACTATATAAATTATTATATTTTACTTGGATTAGTTTTAAATTTTTTTTTTTTTTTTATAAATTAAAGTTTTATATATTATTTATTATATAATCTTTTTTTATTTATTATTATATTTAACCTAGTTATTATATAATAATTTTTTAACTTTTTATTAAAGTTATTTATAATAAAATTTATAATATTTTTATAAAAAACAATTAAAGCGTATACTTATAAAACTAATAATCTTTATTAACTTATTAAAATATAATCCGAAAATCATTTAGTATAAAAGCAATAAAAAAAAGCTAGAAAAAATTTTAATATAAATTAAAATATTATTATAACTATTATTAAAATTAATAATAATAATAAAATTAACCTAGTTATTTTTTAATTAAAATATATAAAAATAATTTAATATATAAAAAAAATTAAAATAATATAATAAAATCGAAAAAAAGTTTTTATATAACTATATTAATAATAGTTCCGGATTTTAATAAATATAAAATTATTAAAACAATTATAGCTTTAAAAATTAAAAATATTTATATTATTTTAATTAAGTATAAAAAAAAAATTTATTATAATAATTTTAATAAAAGTTATTATAGTTTAAATTTTTTTGATTTTTTTAAAGAAAAATGTTATTAAATTATAATATTTTTATATTATAAATAAAATTATAATAAACTTAACGTAAGTTATAAATATAAACTAAATTTTAATTAAATATTTAAGTTTAACTGTTTAAATTTAATAATAGATTTTATTTATTTAAAATAAATAAAATAAATAAATAAATTAAAGTTTATTTATAATAAAACTAGGTAAAAGTTTTAATATAATTTATAAAAAATATTTTACGCGTTTAATAAAATAAATTGCTTTTATAAAAAAACATATTAAATAAAACTTTAAAATATATTAAAAATATAAATAAGCTAATATTAATATAATTTTAAAATATTTATTAAATAAATATAAATTATTATTTATTAATTAGTTTATTTAAAAATTAATATTAATATATAATAAAAAAAAGCTAAGCAAAAAAAAAATTAATATTTTAAAAAGTTTAATTATTATTTTATTTTTATAAAAAATTAAAAAAATTTAAAAATTTAAAAAAAAAATAAGCAATAGTTACGGCTGGCAGCTTTAGTAGTAAATGGTTGGCCTGTATATAGAGTATAGTATATATAGCTAAGTTATAGCTAGTGCTATAGCTTATTTATATATATATTTATTTATAAATTACTTAAATAGCTTACTGCTAAAGATTAAAGCCTTTAAGGCTATTTTTTTTTTTTAGCTTATAATTAATATATAAATCTAGAATTTACTGTATAAAACCGCGAATATATTTTTATAATAATTATAAATTTTTTTAAACGTTGTTAGTAATTAATTTATTATATTTTTTTTTTATCGGATAATTTTTATTAATAAAGTAAAATACTTAAAGCTAATTTATTTATATATTTTTATATAAAATAGTTAATTATAATTTTTAGAAGCTTATAAGTGTTTTTATAAAAGTTTATATAATAGCTATTTTTTATAGCTATTTTTATTTTTTATTTTAAAGCTTTTATAGTTTTTTGTTTATATTTAATTTTTTAATTAATTTATTTATTTTTTTTTTAAAAGTATTTTATAGTATATTTTTTATATAAATTATATATATTTTAAATTTATAAGTATATTCTTTTAGATTTTATAAGTAGTTTAGCCGATTTTTTGCTTGGATATTTTTTTATAGCTTTTCGCCTGCTTTTAATTTTAACCTATTATTTCCGCTTTTATACTTTAAAGTATAAAACGTTCGATTTTATATTAAAAATTATTTTATTTTAATTTATAGCTATATTTTTTTTAATAGCTTAATTGTAAGCTAGGTTTACCGCTTAATATATTTAAAACTTTATTTAAACAGTTGTTTAAAATATTAAAAATAACTTTTTAAACTAATTTATAGCTAAAATTGCTTTAATTTGCTAAAACTATATAAATAAAATTGTTTAGCTTTAAGCTATTTTAAATAGCTGTATTGTTACTGCTTTTATATAAAAGTTTTGTTTTGTTTTATTTAATTTTTTTTTTTTATTTAGCTTAGCTAAATTTAATATATAGCTATTTTTATTTAAAAGTAAATTATATATTAATAATAATATAATTAGCTTAAATAAAGCTAAGTTTATTTACGTATACGGAAAATTTAAATAAAAAGTTTAATAAATTGTAAAACTTGTTTTTATATATATAAAACCTAATAAATAAAACTTTATTATAATTATGTTAATATTTAATTAAATTTATAATAATTTTAATAAAATTATAAAAATATCGCGTAAGCTTAAATTAATAAAAATAAAAAATAATAATATAATATATATATTTTTTATAATTTAAAAAAAAAATAGCTAGAATATAAATACTTTTGTATAATTTAATATTTTTTATATTTAAGATTTACGCGCGGCTATTTTTAACAAGTTATAAACTAAGATTAATAATTATAAAACGTTTTTTAATAAATATAATATTTTTATTAATTTTTTGTTTTGTTTTAAAAATAGTTTTAAGTAAAAGTATAAGCTAAATAGTTAAAATTATAGCTAAATTAATTATTTTAAAAGTACTATATTTATAAACTTAAGCGAGATTAAAATTAATAATATTATATTTGTTAAATTAGTTTTAAAAAAGTTTATAAACGTTAACCTGGCTGATTTTTTTAATATTATATTTATTTAAATATTAAAAGGTTAAATAATATTTAATTTTATATGTAAAAAAAAGTAAAAACGTTAAAATAATTATTATTATAAAAAATATAGCTTTGCTACGTATAAAGTAGAAGTTTATAGTTTGTTGTTTTATAAAAATTACGTACGTTTTAAAAATAAAGGTTATAATAATTAAGCTTTTTATATAATAGTAGTTTGTTAACGTTTTATACTTAATTTATTATAGTAAAAAGAGCTAGGGGAGTAGTTACGGCTAGTAGCTTTAGTAATAAATAGTTAGCCTGTATATAAAGTGTAGTATATATAGCTAAGTTGTAGCTAATGCTATAGCTTACTTATATATATATTTATTTATAAATTATTTAAATAGTTTATTACTAAAGATTAAAGCCCTCGAGGCTATTTTTTTTTTTTAGCTTATAATTAATATATAAATCTAGAATTTACTGTATAAAACCGCGAATGTACTTTTATAACAGCGATGTTTTTTTATTAAAAATTATTTAATTTTTTAAAAAAGAAATTTAAAAATTTTTATTATTTATTTTTACTTATTAAAAAAAATATAATTAATATAGTTATTTAATAATAAAAACTTATAAAAACTTTTATATATTTTAATTTTTATAAATTAAATTTTATTTAAAATTAAAATAAAAATAATTATAATGTTTTATAAAACTTTTAATAATTTTAATATTTTAATAATAAAAATTATTATTAATAAAAATAAAAATATAATTTTATATTTTATAATTATATTAATTATATTAAATAATAATTATAATTTTTTATTAAAAATAATAAACTTTAATTAAATTTTAATTAAAATTAAATAAATTTTAATTTTTATAAAAATAAATATTAATAAAGCTATAAAAATAATTTATAATAAAACTATTTTTTAAAAGTTTATAAATATTATAATTATAATAAAAAAAATATTTTAATTAAAATTATTTTAAACTTAAAAAAGAAATTTTAAAAAATAAAAATTATTTTAAAATAAAATAAATATAATTATAATAAAAAATAAAATTAATTTAATTTTTTTTAACTTATTTTATTTTAACTATATTATATTTTTATATTTTATATATTATTTATTATAAAGGTATATTTATGGTTTTATATAATAAATTTTAAATTTATAAATTAATTATAAGCGAGAAAAAAAAAATAGCTTTAAAGGTTTTAATTTTTAATAGTAAGTTATTTAAATAATTTATAAATAAATATATATATAAATAAGCTATAGTACTAGCTATAACCTAGCTATATATATTATACTTTATATATAAGCTAACTATTTATTATTAAAGCTGCTAGCTATAATTACTCCTTTAGCTTTTTTTATTATAAAAAATTAAATATAAAACGTTAATAAACTATTATTATATAAAAAGCTTAATTATTATAACTTTTATTTTTAAAACGTATATAATTTTTATAAAATAATAAACTATAAGCTTTTATTTTATATGTAATAAAGCTATATTTTTTATAATAATAATTATTTTAACGTTTTTAATTTTTTTTATATATAAAATTAAATATTATTTAGCTTTTTAATATTTAAATAAATATAATATTAAAAAAAATTAGTTAAATTAACGTTTATAAACTTTTTTAAAACTAATTTAACGGGTATAATACTATTAATTTTAATTTTATTTAAGTTTATAAGCGTAATATTTTTAAAATAACTAGTTTAGCTATAATTTTAGTTATTTAGCTTATATTTTTATTTAAAACTATTTTTAAAACGGAATAAAAAATTAAAAAAAATATATTATTTATTAAAAAACGTTTTATAATTATTAATTTTAGTTTATAATTTATTAAAAATAGCTACGCGTAAATTTTAAATATAAAAAATATTAAATTATATAAAAATATTTATATTTTAGCTATTCTTTTTTTAAATTATAAAATATATATATATTATATTATTATTTTTTGTTTTTATTAATTTAAGTTTATATAATATTTTTATAACTTTATTAAAATTATTATAAATTTAATTAAATATTAATATAATTATAATAAAGTTTTATTTATTAAGTTTTATATATATAAAAATAAGTTTTATAATTTATTAAACTTTTTATTTAAGTTTTTTATATATATAAATAAACTTAGCTTTATTTAAGCTAATTATATTACTGTTAATATATAATTTGTTTTTAAATAAAAATAGCTATATATTAAATTTAGCTGGGCTAGAAAAAAAAAATCGGGTAGAATAAAACAAAGTTTTTATATAAAAATAGCAGCAATATAGTTATTTAAAATAGTTTAAAGCTAGGTAATTTTATTTATATAGTTTTAACGGATTAAAGTAATTTTAGCCGTAAATTAATTTAAAAGGTTATTTTTAACGTTTTAAATATATTAAATAATAAACTTAGTTTATAATTAAACTATTAAAAAAATATAACTATAAATTAAAATAAAATAATTTTTAGTATAAAATTAAATATTTTATATTTTAAAATATAAAAATAAAAATAATAAGTTAAAATTAAAAACAGGTAAAAAGCTGCGAAAATAAATCTAAATAAAAAATTAGTTAAACTATTTATAAAATTTTAAAAAGTATACTTATAAGTTTAAAATATATATAATTTATATAAAAAGTATACTATAAAATACTTTTAAAAAGAAAATAAATAAGCCGATTAAAAAATTAGTTATAAATAAAAAGCTATAAAGGTTTTAAAATAAAAAGTAAAAGTAGCTATAAAACGTAATTATTATATAAACTTTTATAAAAATATTTTTAAGCTTTTAAAAACTATAATTAATTATTTTATATAAAAATATATAAATAAATTAATTTTAAATGTTTTATTTTATTAATAAAACTTATTTAATAAAAGAAAAATATAATAAATTAGTTATTAATAACGTTTAAAAAGGTTTATAATTATTATAAATATATATTTATAGTTTTATATAATAAATTTTAGATTTATATATTAATTATAAGCTAAAGAAAAAAAATAGCCTTGGGGGTTTTAATTTTTAGCAGTAAGCTATTTAAATAATTTATAAATAAATATATATATAAGTAAGCTATAGCACTAGCTATAACCTAGCTATATATATTATACTTTATATATAAGCTAACTATTTACTATTAAAGCTGCTAGCTGTAACTTTATTTATATTTTTAGTTTTAAAAACTTTTTTTTATATATTTTTATTAATTTAAATTTATATACTAAAATTAATTATATTAATTATATATTTATTTTATAATATAAATTTAAAAAAGCTTTATATTAAACTTATTTTTTATAAAGTATAGCTATTATTTAGTTAATTAGCTATAACGTTTATTAAATATTATATAAATTAACTAATAGCTATAAAATAATATAAAAGTTCTAGCGTACTTATATTATAATTAATAAAAATAATAATTTAAAATCTAGCTTTTTATTATTATTTTAAATCATTTTAAATCTAGGTATAAATTAATAATATTTTAAATTATATATATTTAATTTTAAACTATTATTTATAAATAAATTTATTTATATATATTATAATAAAAAATATTATTAAATGTTAATTTAAGTACTTAAACTTATATAGCTAAAAAAACTTTTATTGTTTTAAAATTAAAATAATTTTACTATTATTATAAAACGGTTTTTTTATTTAAAAAAGTTTTTTTAATATAAAAAGCTAATATTTTATAATATTTAAATTAATAAAGTTTAATAATTATATTAAAAGAAAATATTATATTATTTTAATATTTAATTTATTTTTTAGTATAAAATAAACTAAAATAATTATATAAATAGTTAAGTAAAATAATTAAAAATATAAAAATATAAAAATTAAAAAGTTTTACTAGCGTTTTAATTTTCTTTATATTTAAAAAAAATAATATTTTATAATTTTATATTAATTATAAAAAATTTAATTATATTATAATAAAAAATTGTTTTATTTTTCTTTATATTAAAAATATTTAATAAAATTATATATATTAAAGTTTTTTTAAAAATTCATTTTAAAAACGTTTATTATAAGCTTTATATTTAAACCGAGGATAAATAAAAACCGGTTTTTAATACGCGCTATAATTATTATAAGTTTTTAGTAATATTAATAAGTTTATATAATACTTTTATTATTTTTTAAAACTATATATAAAAAGTATTTAATAATATTTTAAATATTTTTTATATTATATTTTTAAATAATATATTTATATTTTTAATAAATATTAAAGCGTATATAAATTATATTTAAAATATTATTAAAAAACTCTAAAAAATAAATTTATATGTTAAACTTTTTAAGTATTAATTTTATAAAAATTAAATTAAATTTTTAAGCTATATTATTTTAAACGAAAATATTAAAATAAATTTAAATTATATTTAAATTATTTAAATTAATATTTTTTAAACTTTTATAATAAATTATAATAATTTTTAAAGTTTTATAATTTTTATTATTATTTTATTAAAAAGTTTTTTTAAATTATAATAGTTTTTATTAAATATATAAAAAAAATTATATTTAAATAAAAATTTTAAATTTTATTAAATAATTTTATTATAAAAGGTTTTAAATAGTTTTAAAATTTATTTAAAAAAATTATTCTTGTTATATATTTTAACTTTAAAAAATAAATATTAGTAAAAACTAATATTTTTAACGTAGCGTTTATAAATAGTTTTTTTAAAAAAAATTTAAAAATAATAATCATTAGTTTTATTTTATTTTTAAAAGTTTACTATATAAAAATTAAAATATAATATTTTTAATTATAAAATATTAATAATTATAAAATATTTTAAATATTAATAATATTATTTATAAAAAATAAATTATTAATTAAAGTTTTTATAAATTATAATAATTTATAAATATTTATAAAAAGTTTAAAATTAAAAAGAAAATAAGCTAAATAATATATATATTTAATTTTATTTAATTTTATTATATAATATAAATTAAATAAATAAAATAAAATTAATATTATTTAAAAAAAGTTTAATTATATAAATAATATTTGTTTTAATATTAATTTATTTTTTATAATAAAAAGAAATTAGCTATAGTATAAATAAAAGCTTAAAATAAACTTTTAAAAATTTTAATAAAAAGGTTTTTATTATATATTTATAAAATAATAATAGTTAAAATTAAAACCGTTATTATTTTATAATAAAAAAGTTTATATTTTTTAAAAAAAATTATTTTATTTTTAAATTATAAAAGTATATTATAATAATATTTTTATAAGCTATTTTAAAAAATATTAAATATAAAAATTAATTAAACGGATATTTTATTAATAATATTTAAAAAAAAATATATAAAATTATATAAAAAGCTATATAATTTATTTTAAAAATAAAATAAAATATTATTAAAAATATAATAAATTTAATTTATTAATAATATTATTTATACTAATAAAAAAATTATTTATAAATTTTATTATAAAATTTTTATTAATTTTTTATAAAATAAAATTAATAAATTTTATTTTTATTATTATTAATTAATTTATAAAAATAACTTTATTATTTTTTATTTTTATTATAATAATAACTATAAAATTAACTATATTATTTTATTAAAAATAAAATATAAATATAAATTATTTTTAATATAGTTTTTAATTAAGGTTTTATTTTTATAAATAAATTTTAATTATATTTTTATTATTATATAAAAGTTAAATAATAATTATTAATAGTTTTTTATTTTAAAATTAATAATTAAATAAATAAAAAAATTTAAATAATTAAAACTTATTTATATTATTTTATAAGTATTAAAAAAATAAATTAGTTTTAATTATTATTATAAGTTTATTATATTATAAATTTAAGTATTAATAATATTATAAATAAAATATTAATAATATAAGCTTAAATTAAATAATTAAAAGTAATTCGTAAATTTTTAATAAAATAATAATAAAATATAATGAAAAAATATATAAGTTATAATAATATTAAATATAAACTAATAAAATATAAAATTAATTAATTAATAATATTATTTATTAAAAACTTTAAATTTAAATATTATAAGCTAGTTTTTAAGTTTATTAAACTATTTAAAATTATTAGCTTAGTAAATTTATAAGTATATTATTTTAGTTTTTTTATAAAATATAATTATATTTATAACGTTTTTTTAATTTAATTATTAAAGTTTTAAATTTTAACTTTTAATTAAAAAATATTAATAATAAATAAAAATTAAAAAATATAATAAAAAAATTAATATATAAAAATTAATTATATTATATTATACTTATATATTATTAAAAACAGGGCTTTAATAATATATGCTATATTATATTAAAATCTATAAATAAAGAGGAAAAAAAAAGCAAGGAATCTAGCTATAAAATATTTATACTAAGTAGGTGGTATGTATAAGGTATAGGCTATAAGGCAGCTAGCAAGCAGCTAGCAGCAACCAATAGTAAATATATTAGGTGCAGTAGCTAGTGCGGGGCAAAGCTACCAGCTAACCCGCTATAAGCTACTAAGCCGTAACTTATTATAAAATTAAATAAAAAATTAACTAATTAAGTATAATTAATAAATATTAGCTATTAATATTATAGTTTTTAAAATAGTTAAAACCTTTAAAAAATAAAAAAATAGTTTAATTAATTTAATAATTTTAGTTTATAATAAGCTTAAAACTTATAAAACTTTTTTTTAATTTATTTATAAAATATTAGCTATAGTTAAAAAAATTAAAAAAATTATTTATTTAAAATTAAATTTAATATTTTAAAATTAAAAATTTTATATTTTATTATTAAACTTTAAATAAAATAAAATTAAAATTAAATTATAATAAAATAAATTATATTTTAATTTATTATTATTTTTATAATAATATTTTAATTATTTTTATTTAATTTATTTATTATAATTTCTTTTATTTTTATTATAAAACTATAAATAGTTAAAAACTAAGTAAAATAACTAACGTTTAATAGTTTAGTATAAAAAATAGTTTAATAGCAATAAACAATATATTAATAATTATTTTAAATAAATTAAAAACTATTATAAAAAAAACTTAAAAATAAAAATTTATAACATTAATAATAAATAGTTAAATTATTTAAAAATAAAGCTAGTAATGTTTTAAAATATAAGTTTTATATTTAACCTAAATTCTTTAAAATAATTATAATTAATAATAAAACTATTATAAAATAACTTTAATTTTAATAATAATACTTTTATATTTTTAATTATATTAATTAAATTTTAAGCTGTGTAATAAATAAATAATAAACAAGTAAAGTTTATTAATAAATAAAACTATATATTAGTAATATTATTTTAATATTTTATTAAAATTTATTAAATTATAATATTATTTATACTATAAACTATAATATTATTTAATTTATTATTATTTTTATATTAAAAATTAAATATATTAAAAATTAGCTTAATAACCTTTTAAAATATATAGCGTTAAATTAAAATATAGTAAAAAGTTTTAAAAATTAATAGGAATAATAATATAAAATAAAACTAATTTTATTTATAAACGTATAAATATTATAGCTATTTTAATAGTTAATATAGCTTAAAAAACCCGGATTAATTATTAAATAAAAAAGTTAAAAAAAAGGATTTTTTTTAAACTAAAACATATTTTAACCTTAATTAAAATAGTTTTAATAAATAAAAATATTATATATAATTAAAAGTATTTTATAATAATTAAACTTATAGTTATAAGCGTGTTTAAGTTAATAGTAGCAGTAAAAAAATATAAAAGATTATAAAAAGAAAATTATAAAAATAATAAGTATAAAATAAAAGCTAATAAAAGTTAGCGCGAAAATAAACAATAAAAAATTAAAAACAGCAGCTAAAAAGCTATAAAAGAAATCTAATAAGCTTAACTAAAAAAAAAAAAAAAAAAAGTATATTTTTATAAATAAATATATATATATAAACTTTACGTAATTAATATAAAAAATCCGTAAATTATATATTTATAAATAAATATTAAATATTTATATATTAAATATATAAATATTATTAATTATATTAATTCTATTATTTATTATATATTATTATTTTTTAATTAGCTATAAAAAATATATAAATTAAAGTTAATTTATATAAAAAAAAAGAATAGTTATTATACTAGGTTTTTAAATAAATTATTAAAGCTATATATATTATTATATTTTATTTAAATTAATTTTGTACTTGTTTTCTTTTTTTTATAAATTAAAGTTTTATATATTACTTATTATATAATCTTTTTTTATTTATTATTATATTTAACTTAGTTATTATATAATAATTTTATAAGTATTTAAATTAAAAAAAAAATTTATTAATAGTAAAATATTATTAAATAAAAATAAAAGAGTATTTATTATAATATTTTAACTAAAAATAATTATATATATATTTTTAATATTTTTTTAAAACTATTAGTTTATATATGTATAAAAATTATTTCTAAAAGGTTTAATTTTATAGCTAGTTTTTATTAAAATAAATATTTTATTTTATTATTTTAATTATTTTAATATTAATAGTTAAAACTTTATAAATTAAATTATTATTACATTTTATTAAAATATTAAGTATTAATTTTAAGTTTAGCTTTTTTTGTTTTATATTTAAAAATAAATATTAAAATTTAATGTTTAATTGTTTACTATATTTAATAGTTAATTATTAACCGTACGCTATTTTAAAAAAATAATATTTAATATAATATATAAGCTTTTATTTTAAAAATAATTAACTATTATTATAACTTTTAGCTAATATTTTAATAAAATAATGTTTTTAATTATTATAAAAAAAAGCTTATTTTATATTATAATATTAAAACTTTCAGCTATTTTATTATTTTAATATTATTTAATAAATATAGATTTAATATTAATTTTTTTTAAAGCTGTTTATTATTTTATATTTTTAAAAATAAATCTTTTAACTTTATTTATATAAATTAAATAATATTTTTTACTTTAACGTTTAACTTTTTATAAATTATTAATAAACTTTTTAATATAAAACTAAATTTTTTTTTAATTTATTATAGTTTTAAATATATTAAATTTATTATAAAAATTAATTATAATAAACTAGTATTTCTTTTTTTTTTTTAAATATAATATACGCTATAAATATTTATAAAAACATTTTTTTAATATATTCTTTTTAAAAAGACTTTTTTTTATAAAGGCTTTTTTTTTTCTTTTTATAATATAAGCTTTATATATATAATAAAGTTTAGTATTATTTATTTTTTAATTATTCTTTTAAATTTAAATAAAAATATTTCGTTAAAATAATTTATTTTTTTATATTAAAGCTTTATTTTTAAGCTTATAATATAAGCTGCTAATATTAAAAGTATTATTTAATTAATAAAAAATATAAATAAATTATTAAAACAAAAGGTTATTATAATTATATTTAAAAGTTTTAAAAAAGTAATAATATATTATTTTATAATAAATAATATTATTATTATTTTATTAAATAGCTATATAATTAAAATTAAATTAATTTTTAATTTTAATAAAACTATTTATTATAATATATTATTTAATAAATTCTTTTATTTTCTTTATAAAAACTTTAACTTTTTTTATTTTTTTAATTATAACTTTTTTTAAATTAAGCTTTTTATAATTAAATAATTTATTTTTATTTTATATTATATATTATTTATAGTTTAAGTTTAAAATTTATATTTTTTATAATAAATAATTTATAATAATATAATAATAATATTAATTAATTAAATATAATTTTATTTAAAAAATAATTATATTATAATAAATTAATATTTATTTAAAGTATATATTAAATAATAATATAATTATAAATTAAATAAAGTTTTTAGATTTTATTAAAAGCTTTTATTTTTTAAACGTTTTTTTTCAAAAAAGTTAAATATTAAATTTTTATATTTTATTTATATTTTAATTAAAAATTAATATATTAAATATATTTTAATTAATATATAATTTTAATATTTTAAATAAAATTAGAAAAAAAATTTTTTTATTAATATTAAATTTTAAGTATAAAAAAATATAAACAATATTTATATATTAAAATATAAAAAAAAAATTTCTTTTTTAAAAAAATAAAACTAATTAATTTAAATAATTATATAATATTTATTAAGTTATTATTATTGTTATTTTTATACTTTAAATATAATATTAATATTATTTTTTTAGGGTTTTTTTTTTATTATTTTTTTTCGGGTTTTTTTTTTTTACTTTAATTAAACTTTAGCTTTTAGTTCTAGGTATAAAAACTAACAACTTAATTTAATATAGTTTAATTTTTTATAATATTTATATTTTTAACGTTTAATTAAAAAAAAAAAAAAAAAAATTTTTTAAATATTTTAATTATTAAATTTTTTTTTTAACGTTTAATTTTATAATTATTATTAATATATTAATAGTTAATAATCAAATTATTTATTTTATTCGGGTTTTTTTAGTTTTAGTTATAAGAATTATATTAGTTAAAACCGGAATTTTAATATTTATAAAAATTTAAAAAACTTAAGCTTAAATTTTAAAATTATTTTTAAAACTATAAATAAAATATATAATAAAATAACTATTAAAAAGTTTATACTTTATATTAACCTTAATATATTTTTTTATATTGTTTTAATTTTATTAATTAATTTTTAAACGGTTAAAAAATTATTAATAGTTATATTATTTTATTAGGTTAAAAGCTATAAAAATAATATTAATTTTTTTATATTATATTTTTTATCCGCTTAAATAAATAATTTTTTTATAATTTTAATTTTATTCATTATTTAATTTTAAATAATAAAAAAACTATATTTTATTAATAAAACTTTTTTTTTAAAAAAGTTTTTTATTTAATTAATAAATATTATAATACTTGTTTTATTTTTTTTAATACTTTATTTTATATAAATTTAATATTATTATTATATTAAAATATTATTTATAATAATTATTTTAATCTTTTAATCTTTTAAAAGTATTAATTTTAATAATATTTATTTTTATTTTTAATAATTTAGTTATTTCGCTAGTAATATTAATAATATCCGCTTTATTTTCTTTATTAATATATTTATTATATATAAGCTAAAATAAAATAATATTAAGTATTAAAATTATAATAAAGTTAAAAATTAATTTAATTATTTTTTTTAAAATTATTTTTAGTTTAAATTATATAAATATTTAAAAGAAAATCGTAAAACTAGTTTTAAAATACCCGAATAATTTATTAAAGCTAGTTTTTTTTTAAATTTAAACTTTAATTTATTATAAGTTTAATTTTTTTTTATAAAAGTATTTATATTATATAATTAAATAAGTTTATTTTATTTAATAATAATAAAATATTAATATTATTTTAGTTTAGCTTATAGTTATTTATTTTTATTATTAATAAATTAATATAAAAATAGTTATTTTTATTATTTAACTATAAATTAATATATTTTTATTATATAATTATATTTTATATTAAATATAAAAAACTTTTAATATTTAACGTTTTTTATATAATAATTAGTTTAATAACTTATTTTTTTAATAGTTATTATATATTAAATAATTTATTATTTATAATATTTAAAAATTATAATATTATAAATATTTAATAAAAATAAAAAAATAAAAATTAAAAGAAATTTATAGCTTTTAATTTATTTATTTTTTTTAATATTTTTTAATTAAATTTTTTTAATTTAATATATATTTAATTTTTATTACTTATTAATTTTATTATTAGCTTATAATTATTTTTAAATATAATAATTTAGCTAACGTTTTTAAGCTTAATAAAAAAGTCCTAAGCTTATAACCTAGTAAAATAATAAATATATAAACGTTATATTTAGCTTAACTACTTTATTAATAAAGTAAAAAAACCTTTATATATATATAAACAGGATATCCGTGCCCCTTATATAGCCCTTACCTTATACAGTATATAAAATAACTCCTTGACCTAATATACTTCTAACACTATAATGCTTCCTTACTATAGCTAATAATCTTCTTTAATTTGATATTAGCGCCCTCTACATATGATTTTACTTACTGGTTATAGCTGAGGGTAAGATTCATGACAAGGGGGTTAGTATGCTCCTATCAGCCCAAGAGAACACCTTTACGGATGTTGTGCGACCTCTTCTAGCTCTACTATAACTGAATCTAAAAGCGCAGTTTTGCCTCCCCGAACCAGGCTGCTTGCTTACCTTCTTATTGACCCATCACCCCCTCAAAGCGCACCAGTTCCATCCCTTTGTTAATTATCTACTGTTCCTGTGGGCGGCGTCGTCATGCAGACCGCAAGTATTCCGGCGATAGAGCTGCGATCAAGCGGGCGCGTCTTGGTCCATCTAAGGCAGAAGAACTCGACCCCGACGGAGTGCTTATGTAAGAATCACCAGAGCACCCATTAACCTATTTGTTTCCTTGTGTTGATAGAAGTTGAACCTAGGTAGAAGATGTCGGGACTGGGACCAGGCCTGACCTAGGTCAGCCCCTAGGTCTGGCGAACTGCATATTCGTATGCATATTCGTGAGTCTGTAAGTAATAATATGATCGGGTGGCAGAACCTATAGATTACGAAAGTCTTCCTGTTGCCTCCCGTTGCTGCCTGTATGTTCTGATCTATCCGAGACATAAATGCAAGGGCGCGAGGGCAAAAGGAAGCGAGAAAGCCAGACGGCTAGCCTAGATAAAGCTATTCTCATATATAGACTTCGCCCACTTGGATAAACAGGAGGACTAGAGATCTAGAGCCCCCTTGATCGCATAGATGATTATTAGTTAATCTGGACACCTCTCAGGCCCTTGAAAAAAAGCCCTCGTAACACGGCAAATAGAGCACTCCAAACAGTATTCTCGGGATAAGTGGGACGCAATAAAGCCGACCATTCAGAAATTATACATCGAGGAACGCCGATCGCCCAAGTTTGTAATGCGGATTTCGGCAGAAAAACATAGGTTTTGCGCCACGTAAGCCCCACCCTTACGGCAAGTTTTCCTTATTCGCTATGCAAGAGATCACGTCTTTCTTCCAACTTTCTTCATGGAGCATCTCTCTCCCTAAAGATGATCTCCCTAAAGATGATTGCAAAAGTTATTAGCAGATACTATGAAACCATCCTTAACTGGTTATTCTAGTGATAAGATGTACAGGACACGCTTCAGCCTCTGGGGCTGGCGAAAAAAAACCCGAACCAAGACCAGCAGCATGCAGTGGTGCGCTCGGATCAAAGGACACGGACAACAGAAATCCAGCGCCGAATTCAACACTTGAGGGTACCAGAATTCCTTAACGACCAAGAGGTTCCTATCTCCATTTCGAGAAACTACACGATAGACCGGTCCGGAAGCCAACGCTGGAACTACATAGTCCTCAACATGTTTGAGCCCACCTCATTCGCAGGGCAACGCAGCCCTATGGTACGATCCTGCGACGCGGAGACAGCATACGTGAGCATGATCCATCAGCTAAGAAGCGGCCGGATCCACGATGCCCTCCAGAGTCTGAACCGGCTGTTTGACAGCATAACGGGGAGCCAGCTCTGTCTCCACCCGAAATACCTCACCGGATTCTAGCTCCTATGCCATGGCGTCTACAATGCGTGCACCTGGGTCAACAACTCCGGCTTCCGTCTGCTGCGCGAGCTTCTCTGCTTTTACGGCTAAAACGCCACCGCCTGCTTCTAAAAGTCCGCGTCGGCCCGCATCTCACCCAATGGTGAGCCTGATGCTGTCCGTAGCGCGGATGAGCCGATATAACCCCAGTGCGACGAAGCAGACCTTTCGCAACGCGTATCGGGCCGCCGCCGAAAGCCTAGAGGAAGCACAGGCTATATCAAGACGCGAGGCCGATGTCACCACCTGCCTCCTACATAGCCCCGTCTTCTTTCTCTTCTACTGTGTTGGGGACTATGCGCAGGCTCGAAAGGTACTGTCCGACCTACCAGAGAGGACGGCTCGTCGCATCGCAGCCTAGGTGTCTCCCACAGCTAGTAGTTTTCACGTCCAAAGGGCATATGCGTTTGGGTCGCTTCTGTGGGACCTCTTCATACTTCAAGAACACGGTGACCTTTCCCAGTGTGAAAAGGTGATAGGGGCCACCGTTGAGTAGCTGAGACATTGCGAGGGAAGCGATGCATTTATGCAAACAAAAGATGCTAGAGATGGATCTCTTGGTCTTGACCAAAGCCTGGAAGGGAGGCAAAGATCTTCGAGATCTGACCTTGGCCTTTCCAAGCCAAGATCAGCGGATTATATTGATACCAAACCACGGCGAGAACGTCAGTAGTCGGGAGAACGTCATCTCTGAACCACTCATGTAGAATAGTGTGATACGTACACCAAACGAATAATAATAATAGTTCTTCAGTCGCAGCACTACTGGCGAGGACTTCTTCCTAGACAAAAGCGTGTATTGTAGGTATTCAATTACATAGACTAAATAGAACTATGTTAACAAAATGAAAGAGGATGTGTCAGGGGATCGTGGCTGGTGCATATGGGGCATAGCCACGGTTCGCAGCCACCCCCTGTGCCTTCTTATCTAATCGATAATAGATAACGGAAACGCGGGGTAGTGGTAGGTAGACAGCTGTGTAACTACAACTAATGCATGTGATGAAACAAGCTGTAACGGAGGGGCGGCATTGGTAGGCTTAGGTAATGCCCTGAAATACCTGGTAGCGCCTAGGTAAGTACTTTCCATTCTACGCCAAATGCGGTAGTACTCTAGGTACCTAGGTACCTACCAGTAGTAGTAGCAGGAAAAACACCTTGCTGGAGGGGTGCTGCGGGCGATAAAGTACCGTATCGGCGGCATTGCTGTCAGTTTGCCTTGCCAACGTACTACGTAGAGGGGTACCTAGGTAGTGTAGTAAGGTAAGTGAGTACCTACCTACCCCTGGTCACATACCTAAGCTGTCCAATGGCATCATCGTCACCCGCTCCGTATTCTTGATCTCACATGAGGCTGTGATGCTCGCTTCCAATCTCTCTCTTTCCCCCCCTTCTGCTCACTGCCATCTTCTTTCTACGCCTCACTTCGGCACAGACACGAGCACAAGTGCTGCAATAGCAAACCTGCATAAACCTGCATGTCAGGTAATACCACTACCTACCAGCATTTTACATTTCCTATTGTTCTGCAGAGCCCATTGACTTCTATTTTGCGCGATTGCATTGCCTGCCTAGGCGCTGCCCCCCCCCCCCCCCCCCCACCAGCCAGCCATCCGGGTGCAGATCGGTACAAATAAACCTACATATACACCTATCTTGCTTGTTTTGTCTTTCTCATGTCCTCTTCGCTTACAACACTCATCCTAGACAAGGCTATCCTAACGAGAACCACGCGTCCCCCTGCCGCCCCAAAAGCTTAACTTCCGCAACCCGTCCCGACCCGACCCGGCCAAACCAGACTGGACCGAACCACGCCGTTCGCCGTTCACCGTTCGCCCAACTTCACCGCTTCACTCCTCCGCATCTAGCCGCCGAGTACGACCGACAACGATGTCGTCCAGCAGGACCCGCCGCGTGGCCAAGGAGCTGAGCGACATGGCTGGCGACGCGGCCAGCTCCAAGATAACCGCCGAGCCCGTGGCCCACAGCGACTTGACACACCTCAAGGCCAGCATCCCCGGGCCTCCCGGCACGCCGTACGAGGGCGGGAGGTACATCGTCGACGTCGTCATCCCCGCCGAGTACCCCTTCCGCCCGCCCATCATGAAGTTCGACACCAAAGTCTGGCATCCCAACATCAGCAGCCAGACCGTGCGTCCTTCCCCCGAGACCTCTCCCCCTCCCCTCCGCTCATGTTCACAGGCTAACAAGCCCAGGGCGCCATCTGCCTCGACACCCTCAGCGCCGCCTGGTCGCCCGTCCTCACCATCAAATCCACGTTGCTGTCCCTGCAGTCTCTGTTCGAGAGCCCCGAGCCTAAGGATCCCCAGGACGCCGAGGTCGCTAAGATGATGATCAACGATCCCGAGGGCTTCAGCAGGAAGGCTCACGAGTGGGCTGTCCTCTACGCCGGCGCGCCGAGGGACGACAAGTTCCACCAGGCCAAGCCTCGCACCAGCGTCGCCCCCCGCGAAAGGGTTGATGACAGCGCGTGAGAGCCCCTCCCCCGTCCCTGTGCTGCCGCTGGGTCTAGCTATACTAAATCGATCACCCTTCTCTCAGATACCAAGGTTACAACAAGGAGCTTATCAACCGATTTGTAAATATGGGATTTGACATTGATCGAGTCGTCGAGGCCTTCCAATTTGTCGGCATTGAAACCTACGGCGGGGAGGATATAGAACTGGAGCCAGAGTATATGGGTGACATTACAGCTCGATTGCTCGGCGAACCCTGACATGACATTACCAGGTTTACGACTGGGAGATGCCTTGCGAAGGCCATTTCTCCTATTCCCCATGGCAAACTTTAAAGGGCCCAATTTACCATTTCCGGCATTGTTAACATCAGCATACGGTACACGATGCCACCACAAAGCGGAACGCGCATGTCACTACCCGCGCCACTATGTCTATTCGAAACCGGCAGAATCACGGAATATTTAACGGACTTTTGCATCGAGGTGTCGGGCGTCGAGGGGTTTCATGGCGACAAGGCTGGATATTCACTAATGCAAATTCGGTTTGCTTATTCCTTTCTCTTTGTCACCCATCGCTGCACTATTGGTGATCGAGAGTGACACTCTTCGCCCGAGAGCAAGGTTTCCATCTTCGTCTTCTTAGTAACATCGTATTACTATGATAGACTGTGAGTAGGAATAGCCAACCCTCCCGATTGTCGGGTCTTGCTAGTTATTTCTAGCTAGACTGAAAAGTAGAAATTGAGTATAAGGGATTTCCATACTTTCTTTCAGCCCTGAATCCAGCCCTTAAAAGGTGTTAGATAAAGTGATATAGAGGATCTGGGTCTTCAGTGGGGGCTACTACGGACTAGGTACATAATGGAGCGCATTCACAGGATCAGTAGCTAAGTCAGCAACTAAGTACACGGAACAAGTTTCTGCCCGAACGAATTGTGGATTATCTTATACTACTAGGTAGGAACTGTCTAGAAATAAATTCACTTTTCATCTTCATACAGCTGCAGGCATAGTACCTATCTACCTAGGTAGGTAAGGAAACATCCTGGGTTAATGCACGCCTTGTCCATTCACTTCTGCCTGGGTTAGGGTGTATGGAGCTTTATAAAGAAGTCGTGCGTTCATTCGCCAGTGGAGTATGGGTTAGGTGTGTTCAAGAAACCCCTTAACCGAACTTCGGATCGAGAAGGTTGTTGGTGTAGATCAGGTAGTACTCGCAGGGGTTTGCCATTGGTTGAAAAGTGGGAGGTGTTGACTGTGTGATTAATTCCCGGGTATAACTTATTAAAAAGGGGGTTAGTTGATCAGTTATGGGGTTTGTATTATTTCACGTGGAAAATCACATGTGTACAAGAAATTAGGTGGCGAAACGACGTCTAACCACTGTCACCTAATGTATACGTACTTACCCATTAAGGCCGAAATTAGATAGTTTCTTTTCACGTTTAGAAATATTATAAGGAGAGAGGACCAGCCGCGATTCCTCTCATCGTCTCCAAGTGTCACGAAACGCTACGGAATAACCCCCCGGAGACCGGGGATATCGGGCACGGGCCTGCGGCCCGGACATATATATACTAGCCGGGCAGTCTCTGCCATGTAGTGAAGTAGTGCGGGTGAATAAAGGGAGGAAAACTAGCCAATAAGAAGGGGGGAGATAAGGGGGGCTACTTAGGCTGGCGATTTTCCTTGGAAGTGTACTAGCTAACTTAGCGACCTTCACCTCCTTTTGCTTGAATTTTTAGCAACGCGTGCGATTTCTTTAATATATTGCGTTCATTTCTACATGATCGTCCCATTCCCCATGCATTCGAGGGATTAACTTTAGCTACGGATGAGTATAGACCAATCTTACCTCCTAGGCTAGGCCCGGGCCCATACTACAGCTACCCGGGCCATTTCAATAGATAGGGGTTTTCCTCCTTGTGCAATAACAATAAGTTAATACTGGATCAACCAGCAGACGGGACTGTGACACCAAGTTCCTATGTAGGCTGTATCAGAAGGGGAATTGGCCCGCAGAAGCCGGAGGGAAACAGTTACGCAATCAAAAAAAAAAGAAAAAAAAAGACAAAAAGATCATGTATCCTATCTCGGGAGCTTCGACCGAGGGACCGCCGGAGTTGTGGCTGAAACTCTCCGTCTTGGGAAATCACATAGAAGATGGAAAGATTTCAGCTGATTAAAAGTCTATTGTTGTTGTTTGCAACCAAAATTGTTGGCCTAGCTACTGTTGATTTACGTTATTACGAAGAAATGTAAGTAAGTTCAACATATATACTGTCTTATATCCAGACATCACTTAATTGAACGGCTAAACTTTTAGAAAATGCGCTGCAGGATCTTGTATCATGCGGGTAGTTAAGTCGTGTATTCGTAATAATTGTAGCCAGCTACCACAGAATAAATCTAGCTTTACTTTGATAATTACAAGTAATTGTTTCAAACCAGCAAACTTCGGACAATGTCACGAACCTCCTCGCAAGCAAAAGATTAAAGGGGAGCATTGTCATGTTTTAAATCTCTACCTCTTATTGCTAAATAAATGATCAACGGATACAAAAGGGGGGATTAAAGCCACCTCTATTTTTCTCAGCCCATGAATTCCATCAAGAACCTAACGTCTTCACTCGATGTCTTCTAAACCTTGACCCCTGATTAAATCAGCGCATCCAGCACTCCCAGTTTTAACAGCCATTCTTTTACCCCTGCCGAAAGAAAACGAGATTTCCTAATGCACCGGCCCATAGAAAGCCCCTTTCTAACGCCCGCCATTCCTCCGTCTACCATTCCATTTTAGAGACCGACCACCTCCAAACGAGACCAATGGAAAAGGCGCAGTCCGGCAACGCCGTCAAAACATGACAATCCAATCGTACCCATCGTCCAAGTTTTCTCTCCGGGTTGTCAGGAGCTGCTCCCGGCATTCCCCTGCGTGCTCCAGGCGCCCCGCGCCTGAGATTGACGGCCGTTGTTGTTCCCATAGTCCCTCTGCCAGTTGGAACTGATAGGGTACGAGTAGGACATGAGTGGCCGGTCCGTGCCGCCAGTAGATGGTCCTGATGATGGAGTTGAAGCTGAAGCTGAAGTTGAAGTTGAAGTTGAAGTTGACGAAGATGATGATGAGGATGTTCCTGAGTTGGAGGTGTCGGCGATGTCGAGCTCCCGCGGGTACGAAGGTGTCGAGCTTGAGCCTAACGTTAACGTCGAGGAGAAGGTTGCGTGAGGCATTGTGTTGATGATGTGGTGGTATACGTGTATGTTTGTATGTATGTCGATAGGAAGGAAGGTATGGCCTTTACGACTAAGTCGTTGCTTAATTGATACGAGGGAGGAGGGTTGTTGTTGTTGTTGTTGTTGTTGTACGTGTTAGTCGGCTTGAGCTTGAGCAGATAGATTTCTTGCTTGCTTCTATGCGATCACGAACAGTGAGTAATTCCACAAGACGTCGAGTCCAGTCCCCTATATATACTCCAACCACCTAGCCGTCTCTTATATATATAGACACAGACGTAGACACCGGGGCCAACACCGTTCAGAAACCCAATCACCACGTATTCAGTTTCAGTGCCTGAGGAGGCCGTCGGTTTCTGGCCTATCTGGGGGAGACATTATCGTTACGACATACCTCCTACTATTAGCAGTGGGCTCGCCTAGGTCGGGGGCTGCATCATCCTGAAGCCTGTCTTTCTATTCCTCGCCTCGCCTCAGCTGGACAAAGACACAGCTGAGGTAGGGCTCGAACAGATCATCGACGACCGGGGGGAAGGTGGAGGGGAGAGCCAAGAGGTTGATTCGATTCATTCTTTCAGCGAAAGCCGCGCACCGGATGATGCGTGTTTGGGGTCGCATTTTGGGTGTGACAAGGTATAGCGACACGAATGTCTATAATTATGCTGCTGGTTGCCTACCTATAATTACCTTACTTATGATACCAGCTCGCAAGCTACCTAGCCAGTCTACTTATCTGTCCGAGGAACCAGATGTGCAGTTTCAGCGGCGCGAACCAGACCATGAAGTGCAGGCATTGGTTGAACAGGCTTTCACGTATGTATATGTATGTAATTGTATATATCGACGTAGAAAAGGACCGAAAGATTATACAGTAAACACCAAGAGTCGGCTTCCCGGGCTATGGCTTCGTCAGTGCCGGCGCTATCTACCAGTAAGAGACCCCAGGTCTTCCAGAAAAATTCTGACAGGGTGCAGCCTGCAGGTCGAAGCGTTACATCGCCTCGCCCTATGACTGCGACAAGCAGAAACGTGGCAACTCGCATTTCTGCTTCCGTCTGGGCGGCAGAAGGGGACCTCGCAGTCGGTTAGGTAGTAGAAAGGGGTGGTTTGGAAAAGGAAAGCAAAGGGAGAGAGACGCGTAATGTGCCGTGTGCATCCGTGTCGAGTCGAGTCGAGACGGTCCCCAAACAGGTCCTCTCACGATGGCAGCAGTCCTTTTTTAGACGTGCACATTGGGACTGGAGATGACACGAATAATTCCACTGCTTAAAAAAGACACAGGTGTGCCTATTCACGTTTCAAAATGGGGCGGGTTTGTGGGTGAGATGCTGCTATACTTGGTCTCCAAACTCGATATCTGGGGGGTATAATAGTCGGCGCCTCACGACTTACGATGCTCACGCAGACCTAATTATCCCATCTCTCTACCTAGGTAAGTATCTATCTTTACATACATACCTACTAGGTAGCTACCTCCACTCTACCTTGATTCACGAAAGTGCGAATGCGATGATGCGAAGGAGAGGCGGGAGACGATGGGTCCTATAAATAAAAACGTACCGATTTTTCTGTTTTTAGGTAGAATGAGTCGTGACAGATAAGCAATATCATATCAGCGTGGGTTTTCCATTTCCCACTGCATCTCGTATTCCTCCCGCACGCAATCCCTACATGCATCACCGAACCGGTACTGACAGTTACCAAAGGAAGATGCGAAGATTACCAAGACATGCAAGGAGAACAGGACGCCCAAGCCCAAGCCGCGACGGGAACCGAAAATACCGGCGGAAATGCAGCCCAGCGCAGTGCAGTGCCATCCATCTGACCTGCATACCTACTGTAGCTCACCGGCGCGGTATATACGAGATGGTGGCGTTCGCGCGGGATGGGATGGGCTTCTGGGATGGGGATGGACGATGGGTAGGTAAGGCTGAGTGGGGGTAATCAGCTTGCCACTATTCTTAACGAGGAGTGCCGGCGAGCGAAGCAGGGCCAGTGCGTTGCGCAGATTGACGTGCAGTAGGTAGGTGGTTAGCCCAAGCAAGCATCTCAAGTCGCTGGCATGCGTATTGCCCGTATTCGAGTCATTACGATATCTTGCATAGAGTGTAGAATACCTACTCGCATTGCTACCTCGGAGAGATAAAGCATTCAACTAGCGTTTCAAGACTGCACCTCTTGAGAGCTGATATAGATACTTAGAGATTAAGTAGGTACACACCACCTTCGTTACCAATCGCGGGGCTTCTATAGTAATGATGTCAACTATAATAAGACCTGTCATCCACTAAGCCACAATTGCCTAATCTGGCCCTGACCTCGGCTTCGCTAGTCTATATTAGGCTTTTGATCTCTGTACTAGTTGCACCCGCTAGGACTACCTAGCCCACTCGGTAAGTCCCGGCTACCGGTATACACTAAGTACGTAGCCTATCTCCAGACTTGGCGTTAACAACGGGTTGCCGCGATTTATCACTCCTCGGCTCCCTCAGCTGAAATGCCTGCCTGCCTCGCACTCTCTTTCCTCATCTCGTTCCTACCTTAGTCTGTATAGTAGCAATATACGATTCTCATTGGTCTCCAATTGCATCTTCCTCTCCTTCTACAATATCAGGCACCTTCAGTTCAGCTCGCTCGCTAACCCAAGTCGTTGATTGGTCTATCGTCCATCCCAGCACATGCCAGACTTGCCTCCTGCTGTGCACTGACGCCGCGTGTAATCGGATCACATACCCGTAACCACCCCTGTCAACATTCAACATCATCAACTGCCACCGTCACCATCACTATCACCATCACGACTCCCCTCGTCATGCCCGGCCTCACCAGCGAAAAGGTACCAGCAGCCAGCGACGACAGTAGCAGCAGCAGCGCCAAGTCCAGCAACACCAACACGACAACGGCCAAGACCAAGACCAAGACCAAGCCCCAGCCCCAGCCTCGAGCTCGAGCTCAGGACATGCTCGCTTACATCCAGCGCCAGGTCGATCGCGTCGCGAGCCCCTCGACGCGCCAGAAAGCCATCGACTCCATCACCGCCTTCGCCTCCAAACGGCCCCTACTATCTGTACGTCACGTCAATCCAAATCATCATCGCCGCCAACTCTCCATCCCCCTCCTCCACCATTTCAAATCGCAAACGGCAGTAGTATAATCCACACAAGTCCCATGCATCCCATGCATTCTATCTATCCCCACCACCATCAGACGAACCCGTCACCACACTCAGCAGGCCCTGCTCACTAACACACCTCGCCACCCCCAGCTCTTCATCGCAGCCCAGCTCCTCACGGCCCTCATCCCCCTCCTGCTCTTCGCGACCTTCGTGCTCTCGACGGCGACGCTCGCATTCGCCTGCGCCGTAGCCTTCGCGCTCTTCTGGACCGGCATCGCCCTGTTCGTTCTCGTGCCCACGCTCTTCCTGACCTTCGGCGTCGCCGTGTTCGTCTGGCTGTGGGCCGTCGGCACCTACCTCGTCTTCCGCGCCGTCTACGCCCGGCTGCCCGCCCGCGTGCGCGGCAGCGACTCAAACAACAACAGCACCGACAGACGCGTCATCTTCTCCCAGAATGCTGCCAATATCGACGCCGCCGTGAACGCAGAGGCCCGCGAGGCCCGCGAGTAGGTCGTACGCGAGGTCGCGCGGGTCGTCACGGGCATCTGGTGGTTCCTCATCCGTCAGGGCGTCACCGACCTTTTTTCGTTTCGCGTTTCTCATGGTGTATTTTACTGAGATGGGATGGGACGGTCGCTTGCTAGATTCAGGGGGCTGCAAGGCATGGGAGTAAAATGAATGATTAATGGTCGGCGTTGGAATTGGAATTGGGTTTGGGACGGGACAACACGGGACAACCACGGATATGCATAACCCCCTATGAAGCTTAAGATGGCTTCCCCCTCGGGCCAAGGCAGTGTTACGATAGTGCATGGGGTTGGCGACAGACGAACGCTCGTGTATCACTACTGTTATTATCGATACTCATTTTTTAACTTGTATTGAGGAGTCGGCCTTTGTTCGACTTCACTACACAGCAACACTAGAGCCCCCGAGATAACACTTAGTCTACGACTCCACGATGCTGACCCCCAGGAGTAGGACACGAGTCTAACAAAGCCCCCAGTCCGCGAGGTGCACTCTATTTACGTCGAGTCTATTTACAGTACAGGTTCTATTCACCTCGGCCCCGTCCGTACTGCTTGCTTATTATATCCAGTCTACCAGAGCTCTATCAATTCTTCTTCGTCTCTACGACATATTCGGACCCCCTCTCGGACCCCCTATTCCTAGGTAGACTAATGCTTACTTGCCCCCAGAAAATGACACGACGGCCCACTTGCCGCTCCAGGCCCATTTCCGCGCGCCGCTGTCGTCGTCCCCACGCAGCTTCTCGTCCTCGCCGGGCGGGAGCCCCACCACGACGTCGGCCTTGCACGTGCGCAGGGCGAGAACATTAACGCCCGACCCGGGCCCCAGCGGGCCGATGGCCTCGGTGAAGGGGGTCGTGGGGTCCCAGGCAGCCTAGATAGCGTAGGATGTCAGTCGGTTCCACACACCTTCAACGCATTATATCAGTCTGCAATCAGGGAATACAATACGTACGTCGCCAGTAAGTTTGCGATAGTTCAGGTCGCCCTTGAACACGACGAGCTCGCTAGACTTGAGATCGTCCAGCAAGTTCTTCTCCTCAGCAGGCAGACGCCAGAAGCTGCCAGGGTGCGTCCAGAAGCGGTTGGGGCGTAGTATGAGCTGGCCCTCAGCGTGCAGGCGTGCCCACTCCTGGAAGAGGAAGCCGAGCTCACCGACCTCCTTGTCAGATAAGGGGGGCGGGGTCTTGTCCTGGATCTTCTCCTCGTCCGAGGGGGTCTCGTAGAATGGCCTGGGGTTCGCGAGGGCACCGAGCAGCGCAGCGAAGTCACCCGGCAGCACGTCCGAGACGAACCATGGGATCGACTTGGGGTGCAGCACTACGAGGGTCGCGAGGCCCGAGGACAAAAGGTACCCCGCCAAGATTAAATCGACGTAGAGCTCGAAGCCCGCGTTGTCGAGGACGATGTCGACGCGCCGCTCCTTCTTGCCCTCGCGCTGCGCTTTTCGGAGGACCTCGTAGGCGGCGGGGAGATCGTTCGCGAGGATGTTCTTCTCGGAAGCCTTCCGGGCGTCGGATCCCTGCAGCTTCTGGATATCCTCATACGTCAGGCTCGTGAGGAGGGAGAGATCGGTCGCGTTTCCCCAGAGGCATATCTCGCACATCTCGGTGAACAGGAGCTTGCGCGCCTCGTCGTCGTCGTCGGCTTTTGTCGCACCCTTGTCGGCCTCCATCTGCGTGACGAGGTCCTTGTAGCGCGCGGCGAGCTCGAGGACGGCGGGCCGCGACGAGCGGAACGTGTTGATCTTCTGGCGCGCGAAGACGTCGTAGCCCTTCCAGTGCGTCGACAGGCTGAAGGACGTGCTGAGCCGCCGGTACAGGTAGCACTCGCAGTACAGCCACGGCACGGCGAACCACGTCGGGGTGCCCAGCGCTTCGAGCTCGCGGTTGTAGAGCGCCACGTCGGGGTGGCCGTCGTCGCGGATCGGGCTGTGTTATTCATTGTTGTTAGTGCGCGCCGGTACTTAATAGACTCCAATCCCAAAGTTAGTTGGGTGTAAGGAGAGGGCAACTCACATCAGTCGTCTATCATGTTGCATCTCGTACTTGAGCCGCGCGAGCTCCTCGACGATCTTCTTGCCCTCATCGCACTTCTCGGCATCGTCGCATTGGGCCACGGAGCGGTAGGTGTCGTCGATGGCGCCGGTCTACGTATTTGCGAGAACGGCCATCAGTCAGCGAGGATCAGTAGGCCGACTAGATGCGACGCCAGAAGAAAAGAAGAGAAATGAAGATCAAGGGGATACTCACGACGATGATGGGCCACCGGTCGCGGGCTGATATGTAAGCGAACGAGGTCTTGTCGCTCGTCAAGTATGGCGCTGCAAGAATAGCTTCAATCAGCTAGCTGGACACGAACATGGACATCGCGCCCCTTTGCAGAGGGTATCTTGGATCTTTTGCTGGCTTGTGTTGGTTGAGATGCGCAGGGTCTTGGACGTACGGGTTTTCGTATCGTGCTCCATTATTGCCGCGAGTGCGCAAAGCGCTATCCTGTGCCTTTACTGATGTCTCTTTCACGGCGTCCTGCCAGTCTAATAAAAGTAAAAATAAATAAAAATACACTTTATATCTTTTTCATCGTACGTGAGATCGAAAGGGCATGATGACGATGGCGGGGCATTGCGCGATAACAGCGGCCTTGACTTTTGGGTCATGCTATTTAGCGCGGGGCATCAATCCCGAGCTCGGGATTGACCCGCTTCAGATAGGTACCTAAGTAGGTTAGGCACTTGCCTACATATGTACCTCATGCTGTTGCGGGATATGGTTTGGATATATTAGTCAAGTGTCGAAGACAACTCGTGCCATCCCTAGCATGGAAATAAAAGTAGTATTTAATAGCTGTATCATTAATTTAGTCTATAGTTGTTAAGTTCTCATATACTTTCTTTTAATAGATGCTCTATTAAGATATCTTTTTTACCACCTTGGATTGGTCTATTCTCCCGGAGTCCTGTGTTAGTGCTCTCCGGATCGTTTGCAGCATCACTTAGTCTATAAGAGGCTCTGTTTTGGCCAAAGCAGCAGTGTAAAATAGTTGTGGAGATTTCACACATTCTATCCAATTAGTTCTACTAATTTCCCTTTGCATATAGACCTTAGACAAACCCGACGTAAATAGTTCTGCAGGGATCATTGTTGGTATTAATAGCTCCTAGGTTAGTATCTTCAATGTATGAGATCGATCATGTTCTCCTCCGCAAGACCTACTTGGTTATATCATTG
Source organism: Xylaria longipes (assembly GCA_025201785.1). Taxonomy (NCBI): domain Eukaryota; kingdom Fungi; phylum Ascomycota; class Sordariomycetes; order Xylariales; family Xylariaceae; genus Xylaria; species Xylaria longipes. Next base: position 295,631 of record MU619721.1, on the reverse strand, counting down.
AGAGGAGCTTCGAGGTCATCCTCATTATTTTGCTTATCCCCTATTCGATTTAGAAAATTGTTTGAGAACTTGGAGCATGTTATCCAAAGAGAATTTTCAGTTAAGTTTCCTCCATGTGAGCCGGACCGATAGACTAATCAGAAGGAGAATTCTCGTGTCATTGTAAATAATATACAATATACTGTGAAGTTTCAAAGGACTGTCAAGCACAAACCAACCTGGTAGCTGTAAGTGTAAGTGATGCACCAATTGCATATAAATGTTGAAAAGTTGGTACTGGAGATCCTGGCATCCGAAATTGGAGGCCCCTATAAGATTCAAAGATGCTGTCCATTTCATCCCTGGTTTGTGTACAACAGCTCCACAATTGCCAATATCCTACAATATCCGCATCACCGAATAACAAGGGCGATCAACAGACTATGCATTCATCCAAACGCCGTGGTGAAGTGTCATTCATGGCTCTGCCTTGCTTCTCCAGATCTGGGTCCTTCCGACCAACGAACTCCTTGTGATTCCAAAATTCATTGCTGTCTGGTCCACCCTCGGGCTGCCTCCACTCGGACCGCACCGGGTATGGTGATTTATCAAACAGCAGGCGCAGAGAATACCGCGTGGCCCCTCGCGAGGAAAGATAGGCAGGTTCCATGAAATGGCCTCTCTCCATTCTGACTTTAAACAGCTTTGGTTCGAAGGCGTCGTCATGGAGGCGGCTTTCGTTGAGTTTAGCATAATCCTTCTGCGCTTGGGGCGGTACCCATCCTGGCAGCCGTTTGGTGAGTGTTATCTCCAGCTCAAGCTCGCCGAGAAGGTGAGGCTCGTTGGGCCGGGGTTCCTCATCAATCTCGGATGGTTGTTTGGTGCTCTTCCAATTAAGTTGTGCACAAATGAATTGGCAAAGTTCAACCCGGCACAATAGCTTGGATCGGTCAGCGATACCGATACTGAAAGAAATCGGTTATTCACTTACCTCGCCAGTGCCGTCGCTATTGAATTTTATAGATTGGCCTTCTTGGCAAAAATGCCAACGGTCTTCGCCACAGAGCATTGAGCAAAGTGCTTCGTTCATTTTAATGGCAAGATGTTTAAACAATGTGTTCGAGGACAAACCGAAATTTTGAAGTAGATGTTTGTTATGTTAAAGATTGATTTATATATAGCATAGGGGTAGAAGGGTTAGGTAGGTAGATTGACAAAAGCTCTCCGATAGCTGTCCTCTAGAAGGAAGGGAGCTGCCTACAGGCATCAGCATTCAGAGCTCAGCTTTGACGTACAGTAGGGCTTCCACTAAGCCTTAAATTGTGGGGCGTGACCCGTGCGTTTGCCTTAAAATAGTTTTAGCTCGAACCCTCATTCGATAGTTGAGACCAATCCTAACATTATCATTCCCAACCTACAAGCGCTATAGACACGCTGACGCGTTTGCAACTCGAAACTCTACAGAGGTCATGTCGCAGAGAAAGGCTTCTATTGTCCATCCACTAATCCTATACGCCTTCGTTCTGACCATGGTTCCCTAGGCACGCTGAGGAGTTCCTTTCACATTAGTCCAGCTATACCAATCCACGTCGCCGTACAAGCTGATCTCGTCGATTCCCTTCTGGTTTGACCTTGCTGCGCACTGGACGTTCAGATTCAAGCCGCCACCTGACCCGAATAATGTTTTAGGTATCAGAATCTGCACTTTATATGGCAACTCACCCTCACCACCTGTACCAGAGATCTGACTGAAGAGCACCGTGTTCGATGTCGTGAGACCGGTGCCGCCTATACTCTGCAGGTACGCGTTTCTGTTGGACACTATCGTGAAGCACGTTAGTAGTGACGCGACACCGGCTATACGACGAGCTCCAACGAAGAAGTCTGAGAAACTAACCTCCTTTGCCATCTTTGTCATACCATAGGGGCGTGCAGCCGTCATCCGCCGTCTTTGGAACCCAAGCCTTATTGACAAGATTCCATGCGCTATTCAGAGTCAGTACACGGTTTAATCAAGTATAAATGACAACCGATGATGGGGCAGCTTTACCTGGAGTCTGCGAGGATAGCGCAATCCCAGACGTCGGGTGGCACCAGAGGCCAATCTCCACGTGTGGGACTTATGTAGGCTCCAGGTCCAAGTTGATCAGAGCTGGGTGCATGTTTGAGTACGGGCGTGATCAGAGTATTTCCCGCATCATGGTATTGCTTGGCGACATCCTATGGTCACTGATTAGAAGGCAACTAGCCCGACTTTTTCGATTAGAGTAGAATGGCACAAACTGGAGAGACAGATCGATAGCCGATAATGATGCTTGACCCGCGTTTGTCGAGCGAAGCAATAGTACTGGCGACGATGAACGTCAGAAGAGTCCATCCTTTCACTGACAGACCCATGATCACGAGTTCGCCTTGGGGTGTGGCAAATGAGTGAAATGCGATCTTGACGACAGCAGGCAAACTTTGAAGAAAGACTCGGGGTAGCAAGACATAATAACGAATCCGGGAAGCTATGTCGCATGGGATTATGTCGTAGTTCTAGGGGCTAGGGAAATACAAGCACACGAAATTACGATTGACCTTGCTAATTATAGACGTGTTCAGCTATCAGCCTCGTCTCATAATTAATCAGATCAGCTTCCTATCTCTTCAATTGATCTGAGCATGGCTGTTTGGGGGGTTCGGATTGTCGGGGCTGTGAAATCCTTCATCGACGCTGTAAATCCTTCATCAATCCGCCGGTGAGATCTGTTAATCCACGTCGTTTCAGCATATGCAGGCTGGCAAATCAGTGCTGCACAATTAAAATGAACTGACAATGTGAAGTTCTGTATCGATGTTTTTCTTCGAGGCTGTAAAAAGCCTAGACTTCTGCCTATATTGAGCGCAATGACCCTGATGTTGGTTGACCTTGTGTATCTCCCATTTCATCAACTCAACGAAGATCAAGTCTGAGTGATCGTTTCTTAAGAAATTTCGGACGATCATCATAATGGTTCACATCTCGTGGTTGAGAGGCATAACGCTTTTTTGGGCCTCAAATATAACGTCTGCTCGTCTCTTCTACCCGCTCGGTGTTCCAATTGCAAACGTCGCAGACAGAAACATCGCGTTTTCGAGCTCGATACCTGCTAGCAGCGCTCCTTTCTCTAACAGCAGTGTCTCCAGCCTAAGCTCATCTGTGCCTGCAAGCAGCTCGACACGTCCCGTCATTCCAACGACGTCAAGCTCTGGTAATTCAATAGTGACAACTACTGGTGTGCCAACAACAACTTCCCAGTCAGACAATGGATCTTCGTCAAGTAGCTCCATTTCAAGCAGCACATCTGTTAGCTCAGTGTCTATAAGCGCTTCTGTGAGCACTATCAGCAGCACTTTTTCAGGAAATGTAACCCTCAGTTCGACCCCCATGAGCTCTTCTGTAAGCTCATCCACGACACCTACATCTGAGATTTCGTCCTCGGGCTCAGCCCAGACCAGCAGTACGCCCGGAAGCTCGAGCACAACTCCCTCTTCCACGGAGTCAGTCATATCAACGACGGCGCCAGGTGGAAGTACGTCTGGCTCTACACCCCCATCTTCGAGCACCACAGACCCTCCAATCATCACCATAAACTGGAGCACAGTTTCTACTTCTACTACGACGGGAGTATCTACAGGTACACATGACTCGCACGGCTGGCCCATCATTCCTAAATTGAACTGTTGGTTCTGTCCTCCCCTCGGAGATGGCGGCGGCATCATCATCCCTGGTGTCACCGGTCCGGGTATCTTGCCTCCTCCACCCGCAGACATCGAGGCCTCTTTGGGGTTTTCGGCGAATATGCCATCCATTACATTAAATCCGGAGGGTGACCCGTCTTTCCCAACAGAAGAGCCGACTACTTCGCCCACTGACTCTCCCTCGTCGTCTGCCACTCCCACTTCTACGTCCTCTACAAGCTCATGCACGAGCACCACTACTGGATATGACTTATACGTCACATGTACCTCAATAACGAGCTCCCAACTTCTAAGCAGTTCAGTTACCTGTGAGACATCGACTGTGACGACGAGCGGATGTGACGTGACAACAACAGCAACAACGACAACCGTGCCCGCTTGCCCGATAAGCGCTCAAGCTAGTATTAGCTCGTATTTCGACAGTGCTCTCGCTGCTGGTGCCACGGTTGTCAGTGGTACGACGATACCATTGGAGTTCTGGCCGACGGATCTCACAACCCCAGCGGGTTTCACTATCTCGGAATTCGGGAGCTTGTTCTCCAACATAGCGTCTAATACTACGAGTGTCATGCCTAGTACCTCAAGTGAAATGTCGACAACTTCCGGGAGTCCAACAACATTCTCAACATCAGCCTCTAGTGCGACACCTTCTACATCATCGGTGACCGTATCATTTGTGTCAACAACTAGTATATCAACATCTTCCATCGTGACACCCAGTACCACAACCACTTTGGACTCTACCTCAGAAGTCGTATCGACGACCTCATCTGCCCCGACTCCAACGTCATCATGGACCTTGGCTGCTGTAAGATAAGAGAAAAAGAAAAGTTCTCGGACATTATTCTAACATTTTCATAGTACGACGGGTCATGCGATGATATCTCGAACTCTGACGATTTCTCATACGTAAGTTCCACACTCCTTCTATCTCATCGCATTTCTAACGCGTCCTCCATCGATGCAGTACGTCCTGGAAGGTTACGGCGCACAAATGCTAGGCGAGACATGCATAAAAATCCAAGGCGACCTACCGCAAAATTCCGACACGAGCGAGTCTTGCGCGTTCTTCACCAGCGGGGGTTTCGACGGGCCGAATCCGTGCTCGTCCGGGACGTTCGGCCAGCCGGGTTCATTCGTTATTAGGACGGGCTTCTGCACGGTTTATGCAAATGCCGATTGCACGGGAGATTTCAACGGGATTAGTTCCTTCGAGTATAGCGGCTGCACGGGTGTCGATGATGCATTTGTGGATCTCGGGAGCTGGGGGTCTCTGAAGTGTTTTGTTGAAGGTGGTCAGTGATGATATACACAAGGTCTGAGAGAATAGCAGCATGTCGGCGTAATATACTGCTTTTTAGATTTGATTGATGTTATTATCAAGCTACTGTTCCCATCCGCTTGATAATCAGTAAAGCGTCCTTGACATCCCAACATCCGTCAAATTCCCAATCCCCGTAAATGCCTCATACTCTCTCTCGGCCCCTTTCTGCCCAATCTGCAACGACACCCGACACATGAAATTCGTCTTCAGTTGCGCAACGCTCAGCTGATTCTCTATTCTCCCGAGCGCATACTCGATATGGCTCGACGGTGTACTACCGTCATTGAACTCAATCGTAACTTTCACCTGGTCCTCGCTAAACCGCGCGTTGTCGGAGGTGAAACTTACTTTCTTCCATATGTGGTGCGTGTCAATAAACGAGCCGCTGCGGTCTTCTAGATGTAAGCTCTTCCTAGGGATGGGGTTAAAAATAGGACAACGGAAAGAACATAGACAAAGAGTCTCAAAATTTCATCCAATACGATAGAGAAGCCACCTTCTCATTGGGCGGCTCCGAACAGGGGACTATTGCTGCAATATGGATAATCTAGAAGCTACACAACCAAACCGCTTCCAGCACTGTTACGCTCTGCATAGGCAACTTCTCAAGCCCGCAAGGGCACACTTCCGCAAATGTCCCTTCGGTCACAAAGGAGAAGTTTTCCGTCTCGACCCTTCAAGTTGACTCTTTGACTCTGCTCCATGAAATGTTTCATCTTGTTCTTGGGACAACCGACACACCAGGTGATGGCTGTGAGTAGCAAAAAAAGGCATGTAATACCTCATAAAATTGCCGAGTCACCCGCAAGTAATAAGGAACACGCTAAAACCAATTGAATTTAATAACTGCTGAGGTAACTTAGTTTCGCGGGCGTGCCGTGAGTAAAAAGAATTTGGAAACAAAACATTATTATAAATGAAGCAGTTGAAAATCATATATAATAATAATACACATTTAATAGTTACTAGCGTAACGAGGGTTCTCTTCACATCTTTCCACCATGTCCTCCAAATAACCTAATATTTCTGCAGAACTAATCCGAAAGCCATCGGCCGTATCACTCCCAGCTTCAATAAGTAACATTCCTGTTTCGATCATGGCCAAGAAATCGCGGATAAAGGGGGAAGACTTGGAGCTGCTGCGGAGTCTCTCGAAGTGCTGTCTAAGTTTAGCGATTGGAACCTGAAGATAGGAAGGTGGCGAATTCACGGCATATTGAGTGCCTAAAGCACGTACCTCAATGACTACGGGCTTGAGTTTGGTATACTGTGGCGGGAAATAGCCTTGAGCACCACTTGGATTGTCTGTTAACTCAAAGAAGGCATCGTTATGATGTATACCATGTTTGCTCTGCCGTCTAAGTCGCCGAAACTCCCTCAGCAACTTCCAGCCGCCAATATACCATGTAACGAATTCAAGAAAAAGGCAGCCGAGAGTCCACGTGTCGTACGAGGGTGATATACTGATCTCGGGGCCTATGTTGATCTCTGGCTGCTGGTAGGATGGTGTGTAGGAAACAGAATCTGACGGACGCCTCGTGGATTCGGTCCTACTGAACTCCCCTGAACCAAAATCAGAGACTTTAATCGTCCCCATATCTTCCGGGTCGGTACAATTAGGGAACCACAAAAGGTTTGAGGGCTTGATATCGCCATGGACACCGTAGAATCGATGAAGCGGTTGTCCGAAGCGAGGAGCTCGGCGCAGCCCAGGCTGTCCTGGCACAACGGACGGCGCGCAAGTCGGTGTCGAGGAGTTACCACCAATCCCCATAAGCGAACTCATTGAACTGGTCGGATGACGATGGACGAGATTGAGTGCCATTGATATTCCCCGGCATTGCCGCGCCATCCATAAAACTGTGTTCTGATCACGGACGGGTTCAGGGTTCTCATTTTTCCAATACACCCCTAAGTCGCACTTAGCCCAGGGGAAGATGAAATAGTAATGGTCACGGTAATGGTATGTCGCCAGCAATAATACAACATGCTCGTCATTTACTCTCTTCAGCATCCTAAATTCCCTTTGGAAGTCCTCGGTCTCTCCGCGGATCTCTTTCACAGCAAAATCTTCATGGTTTTCCTTCAGAAAGTCATCACTCGTGAACGGAAATATGCAAGCCGGGAAGAGCTCACCTCATAGTCATTGAAGTTGTGGTGATCTCTATGAATTCTGACTTTGAATATGTTCCCCTGAGATCCCGTACGAAGATGTTCCCAGTATGTGAAAGGCAGAACTATACCGTCATCGAGTTGCATAACGCTGTGCGGTGAGTCGCTGTCGAAAAAGGGAGCGATTACCTTCCACTGTGTTTCTTCGAATAGCTCCAGTGTCCGGCGTTGCCATCCTTCGAAGCATTTCAAGCTGATATGTTTATTGTCCCTCTCGATGCGTAGTGAGAATGTTTTAGTATTATTTCCAATAGGCACCTTCACCAGTGGGAGGTTAGCATCACACACTCCTTCTCTGACAAACCTTCTAATAGCGCCAGGCCGCTCGACCAATAACAATATGGCGAATATCTTGCGAAAGCATCTCGGAGTTTCTCTGTCGTTACCGTCGGAAACAATGCTGGAACTGGGGCGGCCGCAAATAACATCTGCATCCCTCTTAATATCCTCGGCGCTGCGAGCAGTTCGCCAAAATTTCATACGCTTAATGAGTGAGCGTTCGATCTTAGCTAGCTCGTGAGAAATGGCAATCTCATTTAAAATCCGTACTAGCTGTTCTTCGGGGATGAAGCCGGCTTTCAAGTCGCCAGTTATGGCCTGAGCAGTCGCATCAATAGCTCCCCATAGTTGATCTGGCAAAGGGCCGTTTGAGCCATTATAAGTGACAATGCGAGATAACCCCGTCCCAATTGACTTCAGTCCACCCGGATCGAACTGATCGCCTTCTCCGTCTAGAGTCTCTTCGTATTCTCCTACGCTAAGGTGTTCATCGTAACTCAGAGGCGCTCTTGGCACAGACGTTGCAACGCCGAAGGTGACTGTCTTTCTTCTCTTCAATATTAACTTCTATTGAGTTATCCAAGTTAGTGTGTCCTTGGCATACAACCATCATGCGTTGATCGTTGGCAGTGGACACGAACATTAACACTTCCCTCATCCCCATTCCGCAGCGCTAGGCTCGGAGCGCTAGGGTCGAAGTCATGTTCTCGGCCCAAGCGTGATTCGCGCTGTGCCTGGTTCGCGTTTTTATTCGCCATTGGCTCGCCCTGCGTTGGGTGAGCATGTTCCTTGGTTGATGCCGTGCGGGTTTGTGCGGTCAAAGACTCCATTATGTGCACAACTGCTGGGAGCCGGGCCACTCAGTAAATTGACAGTGTGGTGACCCCGGTGTCGTACTAGATGCATGCAGTCAGTGTGTAAAAATGTATAACATTAAGCCTGCCCGTGATAACATTGAGTAGGCTCTCGAGTGGTTTAATGCAAAGGAAACGATAGTCAACGGACTTCTCCGTGCACAATCCCTCCTCTCGAGAGTCATATCGGCTCGGCCTGATCCCACAAGTAATAATTGGTCTATGAAATGAAGGCAAGTAGGCAATCACGCTAGGTTGTACGGCTTCATACAATATTCCCAGCCTGCCTCAATGGTTCAAGATTCATTGGCAGAGCGGGGTTGAACTAAAAGCGCCCAGCTCAGCCTACCGATCACCATGCAGTCGACTCTACAGCAGATGGGGGGTCAACTGGGTTGCTGCATCCTTTCGCTGACATAGGGTGTATGTGTATACTTACTAGGTACTGTTGGTTAAATTCGAGTCACAAAGCACCCGCATGGTGCATGAGTGGCGCCGCCATCGACGTGGCAATACAGAGTACAACAGGGGCGGTTTTGCAGATGATAGCACCCAGACTAAACGGTCGCTGAACCTGAATCCCCCGACTGACGTGAGAGTACACTGGGAAAGGACTAGCGATGATTTTTTATTTTATTTTTTTAAAAGACTGTGTATCGTTCGTCAGTGTGGACTTCAATACTAGTAAAATGTCTCGAAGATCAGGTGTCATGGATGAGGAAAGCCAGTTTGATATTCGCATGAGCAGTACTTCTAGTGCCGCCCCGCCAAGGCCTAGCAGCTCTGTTGGTGCCAACCCGGTAAGAGATGATGGGATTGATCGGTTGATCATGGCTGCAGAGGCCGATCTTCTCAGCGGGGATTCAGAACAGAACACCATTCTCAACCTTGCGACTCTGCAGCGCATGGTTCTTTTCCAACTTCAGCTGAAAATAATCGAGAAGTCCGGCCCTATCATTCAGCGAAAGCTCGAAACTCATAATCCGCTCGATGATGACACATTGAAGAAAGCCTTGACCGATTATGGTAATATCTGAGATGTCAGTCAGTGCTAGCAATGGCTAACACCGATATATCAGCCCAGGCCGTCCGTGATTGGGAGCTCATGGTTGATTACAGCATGAGAGCAGCCGGAGATATTGACAAAGACCCATTTTGCATCAGTAGCAAATGGAGCTTGACTGGCAATGCAATGAAAAACGCCGGTCTCACTGAAAAGAAGGAGAGATACCAACATGGGACGTTAGATAAACACATCGGGATCTTCAAGCAGAGGAACAAAGTGAACAGGGACCGCAGCTGGAAAGCATTCATACTCAGGTTCAGTATGGCGCTATTTGGCGGGATTGCGCTCATTGGGCCAATGTTACTGATGGTTCTGCACAAGGATATGACTACGGATTTGGCTACAACGTCAGGTGCTGTATTTATTGTTGCAATCATCATATCTATTTACTCTACTGCGACACCAGAAGGGATTGTGGGGACAATAGCTGCTTATGCAGCTGTTTTGGTCGTTTTTGTTGGAGCTCTTGAGGGACAATGACTTCGTTTCTGAAACTAGCATGACTTGAAAAGTCAATAATATTCTAATGAACTATTCAATGGTTCCTGCTGGCAGTTGATAAATCGAAATACCCCAGAAACACAATATCGCCTTCCTCGGACAGTCAAAGAGAAGAGGCCGAAATTTAAGTAATGACAAATGAATGACCCAAGCTTTTAGAGTTGTTTATCACGGAACAAAGTCACAACACCATACCATCACACTACCAAAAGTAAAACGTAGTCAAATCAGGCGCTTAACCTGTCTGCAGCTATTCTATACGTACCGCGACACTGGTTTATATTAGCAGCCTTGCCACGTTTCCGATAACACTATACTCAGGTATTGGCCCTGGGCGAAATCCAGCTCCGGCATTAGGTCCACATAGGTAACTGGGTGAACCGTTCGCTTTCTCCAAAATGGAAAGGAAAAGACGCTCTAGGACTTGTGATGTGGTGCGGTGTTTCTCTCCTATCCTGAGGAGATGATTGCGGATGATGTTCACGACGTCCCGGAAGCAATTATCCCCTTGACACCTTTTGTCGCTCAAGATAGAGTTCATACAACGCTTGACTTCAGGTAGGACCCTATAATACCCAGTTATTGTCTTCTGATAGAACTCGCCGTCTCGGCGCTTACTCTTTCTGCGGGCTCGGAAACTTTCGACTTCGGTCCACCCCCCCAAAACCCACACAATGAATTCGAGGAAGACACAGCCAAGTGACCACATGTCGTAGAGGCGGGAGATTTTGACTTTCTTATCCTCTCGTCTAGGATCTGGGGGTCCATATTCTATCGAACCTCCGTTCGTGTTAGTTCCCGTCATCCTTTTAGAAGTGATGTTTTCGTGAAAACGGGCTAATCCGGCATCTGTGATACACAGGGTCCGGCGTGGGTTCTCGCCCGGTTGGTCATTAAATACAACAATATTGCCCGGTTTCAAATCGCCATGACGACCGTTTTCGTCTTCGACAGTTCTTTCGCTTGGAAAGTGGAGTTCCTTGACGGCGCTGGCAATACCCTTCATTTGTTCAAGTACCCAGCGAACCATCGCTGGCGTTCGCTCTAGGTTACTATTCCTCTCCCACCAATCACGGAGATCACCACCATTTGCCCATGGAAATAGAAAGAAGTGATCACGACCTCTCCTGAAGGAGGCAATCATCTCAATCAGATGAGGGTGCTGAAGACGTTGAATCCTTTGCAACGCCTCTCGTTCCTGGTCGTATTCCTGATCGGAGTCGGAGATCATCTTCTTCATTGCAAGTACGGGGTTATTCTCCTCAGTCTCTAGGAAGTCAGCATTCGGAATTTTTGACACCCAAATGGGACTCACCGGCTGTGGCTTGACCCTGAGGTGGGCGTGGTGCATTTGGACCTCGAAGACTTCGCCAAACGAACCACGCAAGCTCTTTTTAGAGCAGTGAACAATGGGTATCGGACAACGCGGATCAAGCTCTTCATGCTTAGCACTACCAAATGATGGCGAACAAAATAGCCACTGGTCGCGCTCGAATGCCATGCTGTCCGCCCCTACAAGAAAGGGTTTGAATATCCTGTTTTCTCTTGCTGACTTGAAGACATCCTTTTTTTGGCTGAGCTTGATCGGGAGGTATTGGTCTGTAAATCCTGCATCATGAAGACTTTTGAGGACATCCGCGGTGAGTTTCTCGTTGTATACAAGCGTCGCAATTACTTTGGTCAACCCATCCACAGCTATTTCCGGGCATATGAGGTTTATTTGTTCTTTCACGTCTTCTGTGAACAACTTATTCAACAGGTCGTTAGGCACAAACGAACCCTTGTCATATGCATTATCCTTTTTTGCCTGAGCAATCTCTTCTCTCAGAGCTTCCATAGTCCCAGCCATCAAAATATTGTTTTTTTGTAGGTTAAGAAAGTTGGCACAGTGAGTGCTGTTTCCCAGTTCAAGGGCTTGAATGTTTAAGAGGCAAACTTAGCCTGTGATCGTCTGCGTGTTGTGTATGTGTGAAGGGGTGGCTGCCTGGATGGCTGAAATATCCGGTATACGACCATGTAGCTTTATATGGCAAGGGAATTGACAGGCTACATTGTATTATGCACAGCTATTAACTTTGCCTTATCGTAGATCTATCGTAGGCCTAAGATTCTAATAGCACAAAAGACGGAGACTTGTTATGCAGTGAAGCCGTTCCCCCCTCCCCTTTCTTCCCCCTTTCTTCCCCCTTTCTAGCTGACAATGATCTATATTTTAACGAAATACACTGGACAAATTTTAACTTTCTCGAAACAATTCATTCTAGTGGGGTGCTGTACCCTCCAGCCATTGGTAAGATCTATTCGAGGGGCCTTGAAGGGTAGTCTAAGCAGGAAAGTCTGCGCTGCAGCTACTTGACAGGGCACCAAATGAGACACAGCCTCCTCTTCTCGGTTTGGGGTTGGCATTTCAGCAGGAATCAGGTACCTACCCTTGGCATCCTCTTTAACAAAAGCTATCCCGGCGAACTAGTCGCTCTCTCCTGTGTACTCGGTCTAGTCTACCTCCATTGGATTGGACAGACTACCCCGACTTTGCATAAACGGTCGGCGGTTGGCGTTTCCAACATAAATTGCTTTTTCTCACGCTGCCTTAAAGAAGGATACGTACCAAAGGGTAGAGCATATACGTACACCGAAAGGCAGAAACTTTATTATATGCCGCGTGTACCTATCCCCTAGATAGTTTGCTTATTTAGGATTACCATCTGCACCTAGCTCTCTCTTTTATATGGCTGACCCTTGCAGTGCTCTATGCTCTGAAAATGTAGTATTAGTAGGTTATGTGGTATGGGACGAAAAGCAATCTATTCCAAAAACGCTCGATGCTGGTGGCCGCGCACCATAGGTATATGCATACTGCATTAGATCGCCAATAATAACCAGAACTAGGTCTCCTGCACTGTGATCATCTGATCACACCCCCGTGTACATACGATGCCCTGCTGATTTTAAAGGTACTAATAGCCCACTGATGGGCTGCGGTCCCATGGCTTAGTCGCCGGCAACATTGTCGCATTCAGCAATCTTGTCTTCAATGGCCCCCAAATTCTTTACATATATACGTAGGTTTTGGAGGTATCTCGGGCGCGATGCGTCGCCGTCACCGCCAACGCCAACGCCACCGCGGCCCCTAGCTGATGTTCTTTCGGATAATTCGAGTAACACCAACTTCCCAGTTAACGAGGCGTACTGGGCTAAGAACGTCATTGACGACTTGATCCAAGAAGATACCGTGCGTCGGGAACTAAGCAGATCGCACGTTACTTACGACGATGCACTTGTTCGGTTCATAGTATGTCGTGCAAAGAAACTCTTCAGCATTGCGGTACTGGCACCCGCGCCCATTCCGGATGTCATGAAGTTCTTCCAGCAGCATGGTTTCGAGGATAGCAAACTGTCGACTGAAATCCCCTCAGTCGGTGCTGACTCGCAGCAACAGTCTTGCTCACATCTAACCAAAGAAAAGCTCGCAGATCTCGACAGCAACATATGGACGTCGTTTGTGAGGAGTAAGGTCTACGATGCTCAATGGCGAATCCTCATCCCAATATTCTCTACCGAGAGGATCAATTATAGCTTTGAAACCAAAACGGTCCTGCCTATCAAGAAGGTCAACCTCCAAGGGAGACTTGGCGGTGCGTTTAGCGAAGTCCATAAAGTCGAGATAAAGTCAGGTCACTTTGTGGACCCAGTCCGTCCAGTAAGTCTCATTAGCGCTGAGCCTCGAAAGAACATTGTCTGATAACTGTGTTAGAGCAGCGAGTGGCCAGCGTTTTTCGCAGTGAAGGAGATTATTCCGCCCGATGATGATGAGAGGAGGAGAATCAACGACAGCTGGGCCAACGAAGTTGAAACCCTCAAAACCATGAATTCATGCCATAAAGATCATATTATCCGCTGTATGACAGCGTTCACTAGAGGCGATGCGCCGCAAAAATCTTACTATATGATTCTCGAGTGGGCTGATGGCGGAAGTCTTGAAGATCTCTTTAGGCAATGGCCGGATCCAGTACTAGATGAGACTCTCATAAAAAAGACTGTCATCCAGCTGACTGGTTTATCTACCGCCCTGCGAGCGACTCACGATGGAAAGATACGACATGGAGACTTGAAGCCCGATAACGGTATGTATTCAACAGTTTCACGCCCAGTTGTCAAGAAGTTGTTGCCCGAATAATCCGTTGTGCGCTGAGCTAACTTTTCGCAGTAAGTTGACTTTCGCCCGTTTCCTCCGATATATAAAGATACCATGCTGGGATTCATAAACGAGGTTCGTGACTTAGCACCACGTATTAACATATAGCAGATCCTGCGGTTTGGACCTACGGATGACAACATACTCGGTACATTTAAGATTGGGGACTGGGGACTGGCCAAGCTGCATAGCATGGCTACAGTTCTGCGAAAGGAGAAGGGTCTGGACACCACTACCAAGTATGGCACGCCTTTGTATGAGCCCCCTGAAGTCCAGCTTGGCGAGGTGAAACTCCTCAGTCGCCAGTATGATGTGTGGTCTATGGGATGCATCATTCTTGAAATCATTATCTGGCTCCTTTACGGCTACGATGGTGTGAAGAAGTTTCGGTCGGATGTAAGAGGGTTTTCGCGAGATCCGTTACCGTGTTACGTCTACAAGACGGAGAGTGGCGAGCATAAAGCGACTCTCCGTCCCGTTGTCATCGAATGGCTCAATTACATGACCGACAGGGAACCGCGTTGCGATCCAGAGACGGCTCTTGGCGCCCTTTTGAGCCTTGTCAGGAACAAGCTCCTCATCGTAGAGCTACCACCCGAAATGGGACAAACGGAGTATATCAGCGATTGGGTAGTGCCAACACGTCGGGAGCCGTCCCTGGCATCGGCGGACCCGCCAACACCCGGATTACTGGTCACGGCGGCCACAAGCCGCAGAAACAACTTCAACCCTCGTCGAATTCAACAGCACCGAGCAACGTCAAGTGAACTCATGAATTCACTACAGCAAGACGTCATGGACGATGAAGGTATGATATATCAGAACCAAGTTTTTCTTAGTGTGCTGGAGCAACGCATCTCTTCTCTAACAGTTCTCAATACTATCGCTCGCATACTCCTGCCCTCTTCTAGCTGTCCCTATACACGGCGAATGCTGAATACTGCCTTCTTTAGATCGCGCCGAGGACTACTGGTTTAAGGCTGGCGGTCAGCTATCAGCGCCAATTTTCTCTAGCAACGAAGCTTTGGACGCACCTGACCACCTAACTGCCCCGTCCGCACGTACTGTGAAAGGCCGCAGTTCTGCCTCTATGGGACAGCTCTCCATTCAGGAGCAGCAGTTGGTGAGTGTCTCAAACTTCTTGTTGCCTCCAGATAACCCTTGTGTTCTTTTGATGTTGCGTGTCGTCCTGCTTTGACTCAATCGAGGAACTATATTATACGCAGGCCCGGACTGACCGGTAATTAGCTCGTACGTCATAAATAAATCTACCTGTCACAGTCGTGAACTAATTAGCTGTCAATCGGTAGGATGTAAGTCGGCGATCTTCTTAGACTGACGTAGCACAATCGTTCACGCTCGACCTAGTATGTAAGTACACCTCAGGCTCTACTGCTCGGCCAGTTAACCATGTGTTGATTGATCTTAACAGAAGGTATGTGACTTTACACACCCTATCAAATCACAAGGAGAGGCAGCGCAACAGGAAGGATCTATACTGATACAGTTGCCTTGATGTTAGCATGTAAGTGGTCCAATCCACTAAGTCGTTGTCTCAAGTTGCTTCTCGAGCTCCCTAGTCGCCTAATGACCGTACTCCAGCCGGTAAGCCAAACTATCTAAGGTCACAAATGTGCCAAAATACTGACAATATGCAGAAAGTATGTTTCAAAATCTTTGTGTGAAAGCTTGCTTGACGGCCCTAACACATGGTCAGCTTGACGCAGAGTGGACGATACACGAGGACAACACCTTTGCATCCCAAGTTCTATCAAGCCTCCAAAGCCCTAGTATTCCAGGATTACCGCAGCCTCGAGCCTCGTCTATCTTATGCCTTTCCTGCCAAAAACTTGATATATTTCGAAGCACGGGGTTCTCAGTGGAATACAGTCTCGGCGATTTGAAAACTCGCTCTACCAAATGTGATCTCTGTGCCCTGTTCTGGAAGACTGCTCGACGTCAGCGGGGTGCCATGCCGGAACGGATACGGTTTGACAGGGTACAATCTCACCTTGTTTTGAATAATGCGGGATCTCCAGTACTCTTAATTTGTGGTGGCCTCGATACTACCCCTACCCTAGGCAAGGGACGCTTAAGTCTTGCTGACACATCTCTCTTAGATTCAAGCACGAGGCGTGGGATACAAATCGGGCTTCCAACACTGCCTAATTCTGGAAGTCGGGGGCATTTTGAGATCATACGTCGATGGCTACAGCTTTGTGATGACAAGACACAGCACCCCAACTGTCAAGCAGCAAAAATAACCCCTATGTCTATGCCGACTAGACTCGTCGATGTAGGTCACCAAGGCGAGCAAATCGTTCGCCTTTGGGAGCTGAGCGAGAACGACGCTGTAGAGTACATTGCCTTGTCACACCCATGGGGTCACGGGCCGCATTTTATGACCAGCGCTGAAAACATAAGGCAGCACAAGATAGGGATTAGACTTGCTGACCTCCCCGCCACCTTCAGGGACGCCGTTCTCACGACTCGAGCACTTGGCAAGCGGCACTTATGGATAGACTCTATCTGTATTATCCAGGGCCGAGGAGGAGACTTCCAGCAGGAAGCCACGAAAATGGAGTCGGTCTTCAGCTCGGCCTACTGTGTTCTGGCAGCTAGCCGGGCACATAATCAAGTTGACGGCTTCTTAGGATCACGTCGAGAGCGAGATTACGTTACGATGCGCCAGGGCCTAGACAAGACTCCGTTTTACATCTGCGAGAACATCGATGCCTTCGACGCCCATGTCCTCGGTGGTCATCTACACAAGCGGGGTTGGGTCCTGCAAGAGCATGCCCTGGCTCGGCGCACTATCTTCTTCACAGAACACCAGACATACTGGGAGTGCGGCGACAGTGTCAGGTGCGAGACGTTAACGAAGATGTCCAAGTAAGTCTGGAGAACTATCCTTTTTATTGATAAAAGTCGTCTACAGGATCGCTAAGCTGACTTACACACCACTACCGCAAGCAACCTGGCCGCTTTCCTTGGTGATCCCAAATTTCCTCGCATCATTATGTCCGCTACTCAAGGCGAGAAGATCATCCGTTTTCAGAACCTCTACAAGACATACTCAGCCCTCGCGTTCACAAACCCGTGCGATCGCCCCATCGCCGTGGACGGGATACAGAGCCGACTCCTAAGGGCATTCGGAACTCGCGGTGGCTACGGGATCTTCGCAGAAGACAACAAGACAGGCCAGCTCGGACTCTTGCGGCGTAGCTTACTCTGGTATCGGCCCGAAAATATGGAACTGACGCGCATTAAATTCCCCCCCGCGAGGGCCCCGGTCGCCGCACCGTCGTGGTCGTGGATGGCATACACGGGCGAAATTGACTTCCTCAAGCTCGAGTTTGGGAAGATCGACTGGATGGCCATTCAATCGCCCTGGTCAAGCGGTAAAGGGGCTACTGTACCTATAGATGGCTCGAGTGGGATACTGGCGCTCACTGGCCAAGCACGCGCCATCATCGACTACGCGGAAGCGGACAAGTCTGGCAAGCTCTACTATGATATCAACCAAGGAGTGGGAGGTGGTGAGGTCCGTTGCGTGGTGCTTGGCGTTGAGAGAGGGGAACAGGCTATGGGAGCTCGGTTACACTACTTTATCCTTGTCAAACCGACTCGTTCCCGGCTGTCTAGGTCTAGCAAGGCGTATGAGAGAGTTGGAGCAGGGTACTTGCCTGGCAGGTTTATTGCTCCTACCAGCGGAGAGCAAATCCAAATTTATTAACGCATGTTAATCGAGGGAGCTAGCATAATTAACGGATAATCGACGACGAAAATTGACTTTGGCTATTTAAAAATGCTCTAAACAGCATGACACTGAGCTTTACTACCGAACTTAGTTTTAATTCTTTTATTTATTATGCTGGAATTTGTAACGCAATCTTAGTTCTAGTAGATCACGCCGAAACGATGTTTGTTTACGGATTGCCGCGGCAAATATGGCAAGAAGCATATGTCTGTACCACCTGCGAGTTCTTCCCACCATTCCTCGTGATACGCGGCTCCCGACATATCAGGGGTAGCAGAATGAGTACAACATACCACAGAGTAGTGAACAGGTCGTGTAGGGCTAGATAGGGTATTCAATTGCGTCCAGTCAAAAGGGTGTCTGTCGCACGACAGCTGAACGATCATACCTATCACGAACTTCTAGTTCGCGATCGCATCTATGTGAGACATATGTTGAGCTGCCCAGGGAACCGATCACAAGTTTCCAGACCGTGAGAGAAGAGTTGATCCTATCTTTTACCCACAGCTGAGAATATCACGAAGGAACTCAGCTCGGAAGATCCGTTACCTCGGTTCATATAGTAAGAAGACTGACCGCAACTCGCCCCAGAAAACTGGCCCCTGGAAATACAGTAATCCGGGGTAGAAGTTACCATCTCGTAATAGGTGTCTCCGCTTGAGTAACCCCAGATTGAAGTTTGAGGCGCACTCCCGCACTACTTAGGTAGTCATCAAACTTCATGTCTCGCCATCTCCAACGCCGTGTTTAAGAAGCAGCATGAGGATACTAGCAGCTATGAAACAAAGCGAAGAGCATTTACTCAGATCACGATCCGTTTCCGGACGGCCGAGGTAAATGTGATATGATGCTATCAAGAATCACACTCACGATGTTTCGGGAACAGCGGCGCCGGAATAAGTAATAGCGCAAATTGAGTGGACTGTAGTTGCAAAATATACCAAGAATACCTAATTTAAAAGCACATATTACTGGTATCATGTAAGGCACCGTTGTACAGCTCTCCCTACCGGGAAGACACATGTGACTGCACGATCCCGGAGCGGAAGCACGTGAGATCCTTCGCGTCCGGCCCGTTGGGTATCTTACAGCAGCGTCAAATGTTCGCATACGCTAGCGTCGACCTGCAGGTAATCTCCGAGATGCAGTGTACCAGCAAGAGAGCGAGGGAAAACTTATTGGATTTCTCCTTTTTTTTCTCCTCTCAAGTGTATCTACTAGATCTAGTAGTGGTACACAAAGGCCGTGTAGGTTGCAACATGACGTTGCAATTTAGAGGGATCTTTGTGAGCCCCAGGCTCATATTTCTAAATGGATTTACGTGGTTGGTTCTCCTATTAATGAACAGGATAGGACAAATAATTATTGGCCTATAACATCTCTTGAATTTATGCAATTCATCTTCACGGCTCAAGAGGAGTGCTGAAGTTCCCAAAGGGTCTGTTACATTCGTGCTATTGCGGAATATTGCGTTCGCTTCCGTCCAATTGCAACAAATGGGCATCGATGATTAGGTAGCCGGTATGCTACACCGTATATTTATATATTTGCACTGTAAGATCACAAGCATTTAACCCAGGACAGTTGCTACCTACTTAGTTACCTAAGTAGTTCGGACCTCGGTAGCGGATCTGAGTTAGTCAACGAGATCTCCAAGGGAAGAAGTCTGGGCGTCTTGGCAAACTTGCCCTTTTCATGTTTTCGCACAGTCCTCTTCGTCAAGTGCCTTACCGCAACGAATGACCAAGCACTTTAGGGGGGTGCTTGGATTTAGATCTAGCGCAGGCACAGTATGTAGATATCCCCAGATTTCTTACACTAGACTAGGTTAGTCGTCTGGGGCCCCAGACTCTTCTTCTCCAGTAAATCTGCCAAGAGACTAAATGGAATGTCTTGTTTTACATAGTATCTTGATGGTCACCGACTACCTAGGTAGGTTAGGAAAAGGCATCAGTTGGCGCGCGCAAGTGAGCAAGCACTCGTCAAATACCTCAATTTTTGTTAGTTGTTAGTTAGTACTGAGTACTGCCTACATACTTAGGTAGTAGTAGGTTGGCCGGCTATTGGCTTTATGCAAGGAACGCCTGATACTACTCTCCTCTTTCAGAGTCAAAGTAACAACGTACTGTATGTAGACTCAGCTCATTTCGTGACCACATAAATTCTCTTTTGGGCTTTGGGCTCTCCGATTCGCCACGCTTGTATAATTACACCGACCACACGAATTACACCTGTTAGAAATGACCACTAGCTAAATTCCTTAAGGAATTAATTCTATATGTGCTCTAAGGCTACGCGATAATAATTCTGGGTCATCTCGATCTCATACGTAATGATGGTAAAGCTGGATAAGATGATCAGAAGGCAGTCGTGCCACACTCGACTATCCGGTTGTACTGTTATAAGAATCGTTGTAAATGTTGTCATGGCTCTCAATTCAAAACGGGGCTAGACGAATCAAAGACTGGCATTACCAACTTTTTATGCGCAAATAGTCGCATGCCATTTCACCCCTAGTTCTTTGTACGTAAGATGCCTACCAAAGTAAGGCAACGCCCCTTGTTCAAGTCGGGGTTATGACCTGCATGGGAAGGATTCTGGTGGCGGGGCTTGTTCCGGCCCTTCAACCAAGGTGTCCAAGCAGGCGATACTACTGTAGATTGGTGCGGTGCCCTTCCAATCAGCCTCCGCCACCGTCGATCAACGTTGCGCTGGGTGAGGGACGTGCAGACACGAGAACGGCTGGAGGGTGAAACAGGGACAAAGGAGTCAAGTAGGTCTTTGTCGACATAAAAGAGGCAGAGAGACCCAGCCTTTCTAGACTGCCTGCTCTTCTGCTTAAGTTGTCACCAACCACATTCGCTCCTCCAGCCGAAATCAACTCAGTATTACTTCCGTACACTCGTTCCGGGAAGTCAGCCTGTATCAATAGCGCCAACTTGTTTTCGAGTTATATCAAAACCAATAAACAAAACCGCCAACATGAAGTACATCGTTTCCGCTCTAGCCCTTGCTGCCGCTGTCTCGGCTCAGTCCCTCTCGGATATTCCCACGTGTGCGCAGCCTTGCATTGACGATGCTCGGACCAAGGAGACTTCCTGTGGCGCTGATGACTACAAGTGCATCTGTAAGTCAACAACACATCATGGCTAAGCCACGTAACAATGACTGACACGTCAACAGGCGACAACATCGACAAGCTCCAGGCTGCTGCCACCAGCTGCGTCCTGAGCGCTTGCGGTGCCGACACTGCCCTCAGCCAGGTCCTCCCTGCCGTCCAGGCCTTCTGCACGGCTGTCGAGAACGGCGGTGGCGCCACCTCGGAGCCCACCTCGGCACCTACTTCCGAGCCTACCTCAGAGCCTAATACTTCGGAGAGCACTGCTGTGCCTACCTCCGAGTCCACTCCCGCTCCCACCTCGGAGCCTACCGGTTACCCTACCGAGGCGCCAACCTCGCAGTCCACCGTCGTCGTGACCTCGCAGAGCTCATACCCCGGCACCACGCAGGCTCCCACCTTCCCCGGCGCCAACGCCACGTCCACCATCTCGCCGACCCAGAGCATCCCTACTGCCGGTGCTGCCGTCGCCGGGTCCATTGGTGGCTTCGCCATGCTGGTCCTCGGTGCTCTGGCCGCCTTCTAAGCGCGCTTGTCTGATGATGAAGAAACGAAACGCAAGGTCTGGGGCTATATTGGTTATTGTAATAAAACCCGCCGTGTATCCTAGGGCGAAGTCCGTACTGTTTAATTAATGTAATGCGACATTTTCCGATCTTGACATGGATGGAGTCTTTCAAACATGGTAACAAGGTTATGTCGAACAGGGCAAAATTGGAATCAAAAAGTACTTTGCTTCTATCATAATCAATCAATTGCGCTTTGCTCCCATGACTCGGCAGCGTCCAAAAACGAAACATTAATGATAACTGTAGTTGACGGAGTATAGTACACTATCCTCATTCGACGAAAAGAAAGGGGTAAATCCGACAAGTTCCGGTACCTTACCTGTACGCGCCCTTTCATGTACCAGCGCAAGGAGATATATGTTATCCTGAGAGCCAATTTCCTAAATGAATAGAGGAACCAAGCAAGTCTGAGTTAGGTTCCCGAAACTTGCTGCCTTTCCCTCGTTTAACACAGCAGAAACCCGTCCGCGGCGACTATATCTCATGTCGTGCTTGCAGGATACCGAGACGAAAGCATCAGCACCATAGGGGGTTTAAACTGCAACGGACCCCGTCGCACCGCAGGTAGTACCGATACCCATCTATCCGAATCACGGGACACGTTAAACAAACACGCAAAACCAAAGGAGAGGAAAAAAGCTTTGCGTGATTTGAGGATAGCCCCTCATCTTTATTATATAGAGACATATATACGTCGTCAGATCTCCAAATAGGTAACACCAATCCACCGGTCTGGTCGTAAAGTCGATCGCTCATAGCCGGTATTCTGCTCGTATCGGAGACTTTACTCAGCTTGGTGTTCGTGTTACGTTACCCCTGAGATGCGCGGCGTGATATCTCTCAAGAATCCGTGAACGATACAATTTTAAATTCCCCCAGTTTTCTATCGTTTGAGTTTGTTATTGTGGTTGTGTGCTCGAATATAATGTAGAATTGGATTAACTTTGTGCGAATCGCATCCTCCTCTTCATCGCCGTACCTTTTCAGCCGTCGCCTGGGTCTCGACGCTAGTTGGCAACATACTCAAATAACGTGAGGTATTTCATAACTCATGTGGTATTCAAACCCCGTAGACGGAAAACTCCATGAACACTTTCTCGCCTGCCGCGATCTCTTCTCTTCTTAAAAATAGATCTTCCATTGCACAACCGTAGCACCAAAAAGGCGCCGCTGAGCCAAACATACAGCAGATAAACGTGCAGGATCGGTCCTACTGAGGCAAACCCCGAATGGAGCGCTATTAGGGCTGAATGAATCCCATTTGAATAAGCACTTTCGTTAAGGGTCCCATATGTATAGATCGAGGAGATACGGTGAGGTGACACCATCACAGCGAATTCGGATCCGGATTCAGCTCGACATCACGCCCGCTGACGCGAGACTCGCACAAATACACGCGAGGAATTTCTTCGCTGACCGTCGTAGCCCATCTTCCATAGCGCAGCTTTCCAAGAACACGAGCCTCTCATCGCGAGCTGGCAAGAGAAGCCGCCAAAATCATGCGATATGTAGCAAATCCCTTCAGCCACGCCGTGACGGCGATGGAAATTCATCATTAAAAGCTCTGCGCTCGGCCTAATGGGACGCAGATATCACTACTTCATGAACAAAAACCTTCCGATGTCTCAGTTTCTTGTCTTAGAGACGGGTCCCCTTTCTCAAACGGCCGAGCGTCACCTAGGTCATCACAAGCAAACTTCGTAAAACGCCGCCACGTGTTGTGGATGTTCAGACCCGGCTCTCAGGAAAACGAGGGCTGGTGCGAACTCGTCGGACAGTGCTGCAACTGGTGTCTAGAACATAACAGAGTAGAACACCAAGAATTCCTTCGGCTGGGGTTGAGTAGGTATGTAATCGCCAGGTATGTCGTGAAGAAATAGAATAT
Source organism: Xylaria longipes (assembly GCA_025201785.1). Taxonomy (NCBI): domain Eukaryota; kingdom Fungi; phylum Ascomycota; class Sordariomycetes; order Xylariales; family Xylariaceae; genus Xylaria; species Xylaria longipes. The sequence goes on along the minus strand of MU619721.1, from coordinate 272,206 downwards.
GGCCACGGTAAGGCCACTTTTTCTTCCCTCCCCATTAATTTCTTACCTCAGGTGTCTGACCATTAATGAGTTCATGGAGGTTTGTCTGGTACGTCCATCCCAAGATCAGACAGACCTAACCGAGCACGCTGCACGGGGGCAGCTCACGTCTCCGGCCGGCTTCACCTCACAACTCGCCGATGGCGCAAGGAAAGGAAGTTTAGTCCCAGGCCAGGCCGAAGGAAGGGGTTAGTATAAATAAATTCGTAGACCGGCATCATCGATCTTGCTGCGTCCAGTCAGTGACGAACATCATGGCCAGACTTGAGCGTCTCATGCAGTTGACTCCGAAACCTTGAAGGGAGAGTCGTAGAACAGCGCGCACGACGAAGACCGTTTGGGTCATCATAGACGCGAGAAGTGGATGTCCTAGCTGCTCGATCTCTTGAAACTTCTCAAGCAGGATATATTCCAACCCTTGGCATCGAGTCAGGAGGCAAAGAAGACAAACACCTTGGGCGAAGATCTATCATCTACTATCGACCACAGCCCAACACGTCGACAGCCCGCGTTGACTATTCCCTATAGAGGCCATCTTCCATCACATGGACTATTCTCTCACCACTTCTCAAGAAAGCAGTATCCTCCTAGGGGGGAATCCGATCTACAACTCAATCGACAAAAGAGCGCCATCCAAGTACAACAACCATTCTCCCGAGACGTACCTAGTCAACAAGAGCATCAACAATGTGCATATACTACTACCTCCACTACCACCACGTGGCTCCATGCAACAAGGAAATCGAGTACGAAGTGCGGTACACGTTCTGCGCGAACTCGACGATGGAGCCTCTGATGGAGAGCCCCGTATCAACGCACCACCACCACCACCCATCCTCGTCAACATCAGGCGGAGGAGAATACCAGCTCGTCCAGCAGCCGTGCGAGTACCTGACGCAGGCGCCCGAGTACGATCCCGCGTTTGGGTTCGACTACACCAACCCCTGCGCCACGGGTGGCTGCCTGGAGTCGCAGCACTGCGCGTCCGGGGGTTGCAGGCTGGACGAGCTGGGCGGGCGATGGGTCTGCTGTCGCTGCAGCCGCGGCGGCAACACGTTCAAGTGGTGTGTCCATCCCCGCAGGAAAGTCCCTGATGCCCTGTGCTATCATGTCGTCTGCCGGAACTGCCAGATGGATGCCTAGGCCTGGGTTCTGGGGGTGGGAGTGAGGTGACGTGAGGTGAGGCGTCGATGCTCACTCAGCTTGATTGTTCCATCGCTGGGCACTGTTAGCCATCGACGGCTTTGTAGAGCTGCGATGGAATCGACGGGTCATTGGGTTATGATTGTATAGATTTCTGGAAGAACCGATGTTATTTGTACAGTTTCAGTTACGTTGTGAATAACGATATGCCAGATAGATAGACTATAGATAGAGTTCAACCATGGTTGGAATAGACGGGTTAAATTAGAGGGACAAATTCTCTGTCTACGATGTAATTCCTTCTCAAATACGTATTGTTATGACCGAGTTAGAGCAAATTCGGCTCAAGATATCCGTATTCATTTCCACTCTTGGGGATCATGACAGACGGCTACGTGCCGAACAGTCCGTATGTGGGCCGTCTAGAATCTCACCAACACAAGCCCATGAATCATAGCATCTCACTTCTAAAGCTATGTCCTCGTATTAATATCAATAAGGACATGCATCCCCAGCTTAGAAAATGAGGCGTACTCCACGATCTCCATGACCATGGCTGTCAGGCTTGATCATGGCTCAAATATTGCTCAAGCAGCAGAGCGTATTGGCCGACAAGAGCTGATGATATATTAGGAGAGTCGACAGGAGGGTCACTCGTATAGGCACATTTTAAAGTATAAAAGAAAGCTTTTGAGGCTCTAATTTTTGCGGCAATCTCATGACTATTTATGACGACCTTTAATCACGAAGCAAAGCGACGAGGTAAGCCAACGACTTAGCTCCGAGGAAAACCATTATCCAGCTTGTCTTTAGCATGTCAGAATACAATCCATAAGCACATGACTCCTATTTCAACTTCACTTAGAACACCTTGAGGCAATCATGTGCACCGAGACGTCCTACACGCTTAGGTGCGAGCACGTTGTTAGTCGAACGCTATACTGCCCCGATGCCCCTCCCTTAAACCCGCGGTCCCGGAAAGAACGAAAGACCTGCAGGAGGTGTATCCGCAACTCGGTACCCTGGCCGCCGCCGCCGGACTTTGGCGCGCATATTCGGTGTCCCTTAGCCAAGTGCCCGTTCGAGGAGCGGGGAGGGTATTGGAACTGCTGCTGGTGCGGCAAAGAATGGAACGAAAAAGGTTCGCCAGACAGAATAGAGTACGCGTGGCCGTGTTTCATGGCTGATTCATCTTAGGTCGCTGCAGTTGTATCATGATTATTGACAGGCAGGAATATCGGTGCGATCACATCTGCTGTGAGACATGCGAGGCTGCCACCGAACGTTAACAGCACATCGAGTCAACTCGCGGCGTTCACAGTCACCTAAGATGGATGTAACCAGGGGGGCCATCTAGACCGTGTCGTAAGACGAACTCAAAAGCTGCATTGCTTGACCGTCTAGTGGGCTAAGGCCGGAGGCATGTGTAGCCGGTAAGTTCTAGAATCACAAAGATTAGATGGCAATTCAAATCTCTAATAACCCCCCAATCAGTGACTAAGTCCAAGGAAACTATGACAGTTCAATGTTGAACAAATAACCGCCACACTGCCTAGCACTGCGCAGCGAGGCGTTGAGGCTTTTGTATCAGTAATCGTGTAGGAAGTTGGTTGGCTGGACCGGGGAGCGCCGTCATCACACAGAAGTGCAACATAACACGGGAGCCTCGGGCTTAGGACCGCATCAAGGAGAGACAGTTGATTCGAACGGGGACATGCAATGCTATCGACCGGCGAACGAGCTAGGCAGGGAGGAGGTGAAGGCGTCCATCCATCGTGCGTATCATGAAGGTGGTCAACGGCATACAGGGGTTCAAGCTAGGTGATCTTCAGTAAATGGTAGGAGAGGAAAAAGAAAGACCAATGCAATATGAACGAACTATTTATTATAAGACCAGGTCTCGGGTTACGCGAGAAGCTGAGGTGCATCCAGGGGCTGCGCACCCAGACGACGCAAGCCCAGTAACCAGGTTTACGGGTCGATCCTCCCGAGATATAGTATCTGTTCTAAACGATCTAGATCGGGTATGGAAGGTTACATGCCGGTTGGATGGTACTGACGCGCCACTGGATGGAGAAAAGGTGTGACACGCAGAGAGAAAAAGCAAATTCAGGAGAGATTACGATTGGGCCGCACGAGGAATGGGGATACCCTCGTGGTATGCGAATCCCAGAGTCACCCTTCTTCGTTCGAGTTTTATTGGGAGGCCGGGATTATCTACAACCGGATTCACCAACGTCATGTTGTCATCGTCTACTTCGTTGTCTTTGAATAAAAAGAAACCTGTCGATACCAATACTGTCGTGCTGCAGAGGATAGCGTAGTGCTTTTTTGTATCAGCTTGATCCGTGATTCATGCTTTTGTACTCAAGCCATGCTTATGAATCATCAAGAAGTTGGGTTCTGCATGAGTAGAACATGTACGAGTCCTATTAAGGACGTGGATGTGTGAAGCTTGAGGGATAGGTTATCCATAGTCCGCGATATATAAGAGTCAACAGCCTTGGAAGCAGATGACTCCAGGCATTACTCAATAGTTCGTAGTTGGCGATTCGTAAGTCTCTTGCCGTATCTCCCGAAACCGCCAGCCTCACGATAGCATTGCATAATCCACACCATGTGTCACGGGCATCCTCATTACCACCCCTGTTCTCACACCTCGGTGAAGTGGCTGTATTGTCCCGAGGCGATTTTTGACTTATCGACGGGCTATGAGGCGCCATGTGCCAATCCCATATACTCGACCGCTCAGCCTGTCAATTCAGACTGCCCTCTTCAAAATTGCAACTTCAAAGCGCTCAAAGGAAGTTGGGCATGCTGCGTCTGCGGGCAAGGCCCGAATGCTCAAGGATGGTGTACCGCTTTGAGGCGAGCCATGAATTGGAACCCAGTAACGAAAACAATGGAGAATATGGACGTACCTTGCGGGCATGGTTGCTGCAGCCAGTGTAGCCGTTATCGTTAGTTGTGCTGGTGATTATGAAGAACCTACAAGCTGTCATGCTGACTTGGTGCTTAAGCGTCATCGAGAGGATCGAGCCCAGAGATCTCGTTCGCCGAGGTCCGCAAGACAAGAACTGCTCGCAAGGGTCATGGCAGAAGTTCCGGACTCAAAAGATCTTCCACGTACGACTTCGGCGGGGGGTTCTCGGCCGTCGTCGAGGAGGACGACCTAGCAGCTACCACTTCCTCGGCGGCACATAGTTCGCGGGGCTCACGCAAGTCCACGTACGACACTAGTGTTGACTATTTAACCAAGAAGGCAAAGGCATCGAGCAGCAGTAAGAAGAAAGGATACAAGCACCGAAGCCAGTATTGATTTGAAACCCACCCTAGGGAAATGAACTGAAGCAAAGCTGGAAATCCATAACAAAATGCGGCGCTGAAGTAGGACGATGTTTTGCAGGAGTTTGCTTGCTTGCTGGGATGATCTGTAAAGCGGATGTATATCTCTTCCAGATGAAGAGCGAGTAGCAATATTGTAGCTCAGATAACAATATGACAGCATCTGACTCCCGGACCTTGATATGCTTGAATGTGCGAGTCTCTGCCACTAGCGTGTTGAGTCTAGTACTGGCTGGACTACACACGAGCCTCTCGAAGCAGGTTTATTTCATTGGTATGAGGGGCAACTCAATTAAGAAGATAGTTTGTCGTACGAATATATCATCATTAAGGGCGTGGTGGACAGTTACGATATACTCCCTAGCCGAATAGGCGAGGAATGCAACACGGAATGCGACGGTGCTGAGATGAAATTAGTTGTTACCTTGAAGATGTAGCAAAGCAGCCAATAGAGTACCTGCCTGACTTAAGAAGAACAATGTTGTCTGATATACCGATGGTTTCGACAGCTTGGAGAGCACATGACTCGGGGGAGCATGACTTTTACATGATTGCGAATATTGGAGAGTCAATGTTCGCAGGGAGTAGGGAGTACCGAAACGACGACTACTTTCGCATTACGGCGTCTCAGTACGCGCCTGATCACAGATTGCTGGGTACCGCCTAAAACCTGATTAACAGGCTGAACAGCCACAGTCAAGGCTATGTTTAACAAACCGAGGTCTAGGAGTGATATTTTTGGCTACCACGATCTGGACCTCGTCCGACACAGTCGCAGTGCAGCACCAAAATCCACCTACACGTGTAGCAGGAGGGTCGTTGAAAACGGGGAAGGTGATATTCTTCGTGTTTGGGCCTCCATCACCCTGACTGACTACCTAGGTATTCTCCTTGAAAGGCGACCGGCAGCCAACGGCATAACTGGCAGGATTGGCTCTTTGTGGGTCTGTCACCCCAACCTTACTGGCAGTTGCTTTTGGTGGTGTGATGGGATTGGCATCCCACCAACATGATTGGTGGCATTGGAGATGCGAAATGCTGTGCAAATGCCCTGCTGCCCTTGCTACCACGTGCTGAGCCTGCAGGCGAGATACGGTAGAGACCCAGCATCAATCAGGGAGGGCCTGGACAAGCAGGCATGAACAAAACGCAAGGTGAGAATAGGCGGTCATCAACTCGACAGGGATCTTATACTGGTATTTCTCACCTCATCCCCCAACTGATTGGTCACTGAGGATGTAAATCCAGAATTGAGTTGGTAGTTAGTTGTTAGCTCCGTCAATGAGAACTCGCAAATTCGTTATCAAGTGACGTATGGGACGGTGCTGCGCCGTCGCAATACTCCTCACTTCCAAGGGTAGGATCTCCCACCCCTGGGTGATCTACATGAGTGCGACGATGCCACGTGCTGGGGATCGAGTTTCACCATCAGTTTTGTGAGCTATGGAAAGATAGCTTGGCCCGACCGCGAATCGATTCCTCGTAGAAAAGGGGGAAGCTTTCGGACAATGGAGGTGACGTCTAAATTGATGCGTGACTTGTGGTGAGCACTCGACCTCGCAAACACTTGCCTAGCTGTCGATTGTCTGTCTGTATGTCACTCCCTTGGTGGAAGGCAGTTTTACATGCCACATTGGAAGTAAGATTTTTTGGACGGCTACCGGTATAGCAGCTGGCGTTGGCACTAACGAAGGCAGGATGATGACCGCATACACACACGTATCAAGAGCGCTACTCTGGCCGTCTGTGATGTAAGGATCCCGTGTCTCGAGTCAGTTGGGTAGCGATCAAACAGCAAAGTCTTGACCCCTCATGTATTGCATCCATTGCAACCCACCGGTTCGTATCACATACCACCCACTTACAGCACAGCAATCAACTAGATACTATACTTAGTCTGTCGTTTATCGCTTCGTGTGGTCTGCTTCGCTGAGCTTCTCGCCCAAAGTCCAGAGAGTGACGGGTAACGTTTCTATTGGGCCGTGGCATTATTTCTGCTTTTCCCATTGGTGAGGTCAGCAATTAGGCGAGTGCGCGACGTGATACTTGCCTCGACGGTTAGCGCGGGGGATTCGAGGAGGATGCATCCGCTACGCTGAAAAGCCACATGGTAGCGTTGTACTCCTGGGACCTAGTTATTCTGTTGCGGCGACTTTTACAGTAGTGCTTAGCCATCCCTTGGGGCATTGTGGAATGGTCACGACATGTCTGGGATACAGTACCCAACAATGACTGACGATTGAGCAATGATGCGGAAAAGCGGAACGTACCGACAGGATGCTGACAAGTAATATAACTAATGCGATTAGATGTTGATGCCGTAGAACGGATGAAGGACAAGGAACCAGTTCCTCCGTTAAGAGGGCTACCTACCTAAATTAGATGTTATTACCTAACAACGTCGGGTGCCATTCGTGATAATAACTGGTAATCGAACGGCCTCACAAGACGTAGGCACCTCTCGTGGACGTTTTTTGCGCCTATCTTCAGGTGCAGCTATTTCAGGTAGCTTATAGACTGTGATGTGTACATACCTTAGGCCTGTACAGTATATTTCGATCAAACCAGTTCAGACTAATGGTCCATCTAAGATCCACAAGCGACGATCTCGTCTGCGTTGGTTCTCCAAATAATCTACCTGCGTATCATCTGACAAATATCCTCGATGGATATGTATGACCTGCAACCTGCCTTGATGTTGTGCAGATATCACATCTGCAGTCAGTCAGTATCAGGTATGCCGAAGTGAATACCTAGCTGCTTAAGCAGTTGCCATGTGCAGATGCTATTCTTAGAATTCCCGTGTTCAAGTCATCTTCAATCCCATCCGCACGGTGCCCGGTATCTACAGTAGTATAAACACCATTTTCGCATCTATCTACGTAGCTAAATATGGATAGTAGGTACATAGTAATAGCCCGGCTTAATTGATATAACACGGAGATATCAAGCGACCTTTCCGCAGAGTATATAGGCATCTCCTCGTTGATGCTACGCTGCGAAACTACCTAAGTACTCACAGTACGGAATAGATTTCGGCCTGTATCGACTCTTCAGCCATGATCTGCAAGACCCCTGACCCGCACATGGCACCTAACTAAGGCACGCTACTAGGTACTTACACTAGTAGGTATCCAGCCCTTCAGCGGCCCTTTAGGCTCCAATGCAGCCCTGGAGCCCTGGAGCCCTTCGATGCGACGCTGTTGCGGTACCATGCCCTTATTGTTCCCGCTTACAGGCATCTACCATCCATGGATGCTCCGTTTCAGCCCCTTTAAACTACAAAGGGATATTGTCGTGCCCTTTGTGTCCTTTTGATTACTCTCGCTTAAAATTGTCAATTGCATGAGTCAACGACGAGAATTGGGAGGTCCCAGAAACATGTGATACCTTTTTGGTGTTTAACACTAATTGCCATAACACACTGCAAGTGGGAATAGCGCATTGCCTTACTCACACAAGTACCTACTTACCGAGGTAGGTAAGTAAGTATGTAGATATACCTTGATGGGTAAAAGTACCTACCTACTTACAGCACGGCGGTCACCCAGAGTGCCAGTGACCAGCAGCAGCCAGGCGGTTTCAAAAGTCGATCTAGCGTCCCATTCTGATATGTACAGTACCATTACCACACACCCCGTCATCTATCCCGGACCATCCACCCATCCCTTAGTCAACCTTAGTCAATCCCGTCCGGTCTCCTATTCTCGACTATCTAACTATCTACTAGTTAGTACCAGCTTATTATGTTTCGAGACCTTCCCTTGTGGGGCCTTTACTTTACAGTGGCGGCGTGATTGCTGGGTACTTACACGTGTAGTCCCCGGATCTATTCCGCTTTGGTGTTACGGTACTTTCTTCTGCTGCTGCTGCTGCTGCTGCTGCTTCCTGCTTCTTCCTACCATCCATCTGCTGCAGTCACTTTATCCACCTCTTCTTCCTCTGCCATCACTCATACCGCCCTTTCTTCTATTCCGTCATCCACTATATCGTTCTGTCTCTTATAGCCCTGTACGACTTGGGCTCAAAGAGAAGACGAAATCACACTACGTCTCATCCCTTGTCCAATTCGCGGGTCACGCGACGACTCCACGAACAACGTGGTTCTGCCAGACGCAAGGCATTGTACACCGAGCCATATCCTGGAAGATGCGTACCTCTTTGGACTCGTCCCGCCCTATTATGGCGCCTTCGGTATGTCGTGTTAACTATGCTTCTCTCTACTAGTCGGGAAATACACATCGCGTTCGCCAGACAGCAACCATACATATACACACCACATCTCGCACATACCGTTCACTCAACACATAGTAGTCTTCCGTCTTCTTCCTTTGCCCACTCGTGAACCATAGCAGCCAATTGGAATAATCTGTGACATCCATCCTAACCCTCCAACACAGCTCGTCTCCCCCCGCGCCTCTCTCCGCCTAAGCACCTACAGCACAGCGCCGTCGCTCGCCGCGACCATGCACACAACTGACTCAGCGCACGCCGAGATCCGGGACATCGAGTCGGGCCTGGCGCGCATGGAGAACAAGGCCCTCTCGAAGCAGCGCGTCGTGCTGTCCGAGGAGAAGACGGCCAACATGAGCAAGCTGGCCCTGGGCGCCAAGCTCGACCGTGCCCTCGACCGCCGCATGACCAGCCAGGATGCCGAGATGCGCCCGCGGAATAAGAGCCTGAGCGAGAAGGAGAAGGACGAGCAATAGACGGCACGAAGACTATGAATTGAATCGAATCAGCATTTTAACTGAGGAGGGGGAGCCAGTTGCCACTCCAACGGTTGTACGGAATATGGAAGGCGGGTGGGTTGGGTGCGACAGAAGACGAGGGAACGCATGGCACGCGCCTCATTGTTCGATATAAGAGGAACGGGCCACAGTAGACAAGCATGCACACAGGCATGGCGGGAGGGAAGGGGACCAGACCCAAGTGCTTGGGTTCTTATCCCCGTCGTGGCACATGGGACCGTCGCCGCCGACTGGAACCGGAACAGGCCGGCAGTGCACCAGCTAGTACCTGATGCTGGACTACCTTGTACTTGCACACACAGGTCCTCGCTATCCAGGAACGAAAAGGGTGCGGTTATACCGCCTCTATTCTCTCAATATCTGGGGCAAAGAGGCGTCAGTCAATTGGCTTTCTGTTCAGGAAAGCTCACGGACCACCGCTGATACCAACCTTACTATGGCATGCCTCGGCCATATTCCGAGTGCTCTCTTTTACTACATGATGTAATACCAACGAGGAGGGGGACTAGCCGTTGTTTGAAACTACGGACATTTGTTTACAGACAGACGGGAGAATCTATACATTTTGAATACTATATATAAGCTTTCCTGGCACGCTTCATAACAGATAACCCTCGGGTTACAGGATTTTCTCTCGCTATCGAAGTGCCGTGTGATCCGATGCTTGTTATGTATGCTTGTTGCCACGCACACCTGCCGGGACAAATCATGTAGACTCTGACCTGTACTCCTAGGCATGAATGCTTCCAAACAAACCAAAATCCCAACCCATCACATCACATCACATACTCGACAGGCGTCCCTATCGTGATGTAGCATTGCCAACGCCAAACGCCATCCCGGCCCCCTCGGGAGGAGCACGGCAACGCACAAGCCTCAAAGCAAAGTCGATCGATCGATCGATCAAGCCGTAGTATCCCCCATCCGTCTTCTTCACCTGTATACGTGACGTCTCCCCCTACACCGTTGCGATTTCTCATACCCACCGATGGCCATCATCAACAAGCGTTCAAGGTCACCCTAGGACGACGAAGGCCGTCTCTTACCCAACTTCTCCTCGACATCCGCAAGCAGCGCGACGAGCTCGTGCTCCTCGCCTTCGAGCTCGAGGCCCTTCTTCACCCACTCCCTCGCCTCCTCATGCCGTCCCATCTCCAACAAGCTCTTCCCGCGTCTCCACCACGCCTTCGCATTCCCCGCACGCTTGGCCTCGACACTCGCCTCCGCATCAGCGGCGGCCTCGGGCCAGTCGAGCAGCGCCATGCGCGCCTGGGCGCGGTTCGCGTAGAGGGCGGCGACTTCTTCTCTCACCAGGCCCTGCGGTTCCCACAGCGGACGGCCGAGAGCCATCTGCAGGCCCAGGCTGTACAGCTTGACGGCCTCGGCATGGCGGCCCTTGCGGTACTCTGCGTTGGCGCTCTCGCGCAGCTTGGTGATCTGCGCCGAGCGCTTCGGGTTCACGGGGACCGGGGGCGGCGGCACCTGGAGGGGCGCCTCGAGGGAGAGCAGCGCGCGGTGCAGCGAGTTCAGGGTCGCGAGCTCGTTCTGCAGCGTCCGGGAGCTGGAGGATGTGCTGACCGCTTTGGTCTGGGGGTCGATCTGGAGCGGGAGGAGAGTGAATGTGTCGAGGTCCGACATGTTGGCGGTTTGTTGGGCTGGACCTTCGGATGGTGGGATGTTGGGTTATCGTGGTCGGGATGTCGAGAATGAGGTAGGTAGATGAGTCGATTAGACTACACGGTATATATAGACGAAAGGGAGACTTGGCGGTAGTAGATAGATGCAGCCAAAGGAAAAAGTGTATTTGGATCTCTGCTCAAAATAGAAAATCAGGTTCGTGAACCCCCAAAAGCGAGTTTGTAAACCGGGAGAAATTAAAGTTGTGGTGGTGTTGAGGTTTGATGTGTTACTAACGGCGATAACACGTGCATTGTCAAGTCAATCGCAATGAAGCAATCTGGCGACTTTGGCGGTACCTGACAGGGCCTGACTAACGCTACCTAGGTACTTACCTAGGGCAGTGGGGGTTGGTACCTGGGCACCTGCAGCCGGCGATCGTCAATGCCGGCTTGCCAGGTGTTGTCGCTTGGTCCAAATCAGTGTAAATGGGGATGTTCTTCCAGGGTAGCTTGGGAGAGAGGTGTTTGCGATTCTCCAACATACACGAACCTCGCTAGTGCTGCCAGACATATTTAAGCTGGAATAGAGAATAGCACTTCCACGTACGACCATAGGATCTGGAAAACGCGGGGTCCCGTCCGCTCCCCCATAGCTAAGCCAGATACCGCCAGATTAGTAGTTGGGTCGGTGACGACCAGCGAATCCCTGGTGTTGTACGTTTTATATTTTTATTTTTATTTTATTTTTCTATATTTTCCATATTTTCTTTCCTTCCCGTTACTTACGTCTTTTACTATTATAAATTAAATTTCTTAAAACACCCGATTATACAAGAACCACAACTAGTTGTAGCATTAACTTGCAGTACTTGAATAGTGTGTGGAATGTTTATTAAGCGGAGCATAGAAAATAATTTAACACTTGTTCGGTTCCTCACCCGCTTAAGCATACCTATGTAGTTGCTCACGCCACATCTTTTACCACCAGTCTCTACCAGCCAAAAACGAGCAGAACATTCTCATCACACACCGCACGTTAGCAGGGAGGCTCATAAGCACCCATATGAGTAGATATCTGGGACACGTCCTATTAACCCACTATCTAAGCCACGTATATCAACCACAACGACAACAACCAGTATACCCATCGGTCCATAATATGCCATCAAGTACAAATAGAAGCAGAAACAGCAGGAGTTAAATATCACCAACACGAAATCCGCCCGCCGAAACACATACGTATGTATACTGTAGTGTACCATTCCTCCGTATTCAACGCAAACCAAAGACCTAAACATGCATATTCGTATCAAAAGGGGCACCTGGGTATACACCAGATATACCCCATATCGTGTATATTCCTTGCATTCCCCACCATAGGTGTATATCCACGTCATATATCAAAGTCTCTAAGGCCAACAACTCTGCACAGGGCGCCAATCGCGCTCGAACATCTGCGAGACAAGGTTAAGCGGGTCCTCCCAGTCGATCTCGTCCTGTGGTTTCTTTTCTATACGTGGTGATCTGGGTCAGCCGGGACCAAATAATAGAACAACGACCTGAAACGTGACCGCAAAGGAAAAAAAAAAAAAGGGGAGGGGAATGAAAAGAAAACCCACTCATCTGTTCATACTTCTGACGCGTCGCCATCAGAGTCCGGATCTCTTCGACAGATTCGGCGCCGAACTGCCGAGTCATGGTAGCCTCGCTGTTAGTAAGCGGGTCGAGGTCGCCTTTATAGTAGTGCCAATGGCCTAGGATGATATCGGCGCCGTGCTTGATCTTGGCCGTGACATCTTCGAGATCGTAGTATGTCTGTCACAACACATCATAGAAGTCAGTCGCCACGACACCCATGGTCCGAAAGCAAAGCAAAGTAACATTCACAAGCCGGCGAAGCCTATTACCGTACCTTAAGACCCTGCTCCTTCGCCCTTCTCCGTCGGTCCTGGCAAGCCACCGAGATCTCGTGCAGCATCATGAAGACGATCAGATAGACTGTGAAGAAGGTGGTGTCGGTGCGCTTCTGCATCAGCAACCACAGTTCGTCGAGGACCTCCCTCTTGAGCTTCACCAGGACGTGGTTGTACCCGATGGAATCGAACTGGGCCGTGATCATCCTCGACACGAACTGCCTTTCGCAGGGCGGAGTCGACGCCTCGAGATTCTCGTAGCCGGCGGCGACGTAAGCGGAGCCGAGTGTGAACCCTCGGGGCATGTTAGTCGTCGTCGGACACGATAACAAGACGGGCTAGAAGGGCAGACTTACGCGAGGCGAGCCACAGCCGAAAGTAGTTCCGGAACAACGTGGCGGGGTCTCCCTTGGTCTTCCCAAAGTCTCTGTTCGTCGCCTTGGCGCTGTGACATATACTAGGCAGAAAGAACTCGGCGTTAGCTCGCTCTATTCAGTCTGTATTCTTGAGGTTTGCAGATTGTGGTGGGTATGGCCGCATATCGCGGGACTCGAGGCTCGGGACGTGATTCACTTACGCCACGGAAAACGTCTGTCTCACGACATCGTTCACTGTCGTGTCTCGTACGAATCTGCGGATGGCTTCCTCGGCGTTTTGTTTCACATAACATCGGTATTCTTCTGAGGTGGTATCGACATCGGCTAGCGCGTAGGCAGGTATGGTGACAACGAGGGGCGGCTCCGTCTCCTTGTATTTCCAGTAGCGGTGTTGGATATCCATAACGTTCGGTTTGAATCTCCTCACCTTGAGCGGCATGGGGTCACAGAACAACTTGGTGACGCCCATGCCGATGGCGACGACCCGTTCGTCCACCCAGTCGCTGGGTGGTATGTTCTCGACGCAAACTCCTGCCCATCTCTGCGTGAAGCCTAGGCCGCCCACGCGGAATAGGACGACCTCGTTGAGGTTCCATCGAAGACATGGTATCCGATGGATGACTTTCTTAGTGTCGAGCCCCAGCACCTTGTTGCAACACAGACAGTACGCCGTTTCGGGCTTGCCAGGGTCGGGTATGCACTACTCTAGGGTGTCAGTTCGTGTAACATGCTGAGAGTCGCCCACGGTGTTCGGCAACCTACCCGGATTTTTTGCATCCGACAACGAATACAAGCCCGTCGTTTACGGGTCTTGCTCGTTTCTTCGCGGTCCTTGGGGCGTAGCTGTCCTCTAGGACGACGAGGTCCGGGGGGATTTCTGCCACCTAATACCTTATGGGAGTGAGAGACAAGGCCTCTGAAAGTTGCAGTCGGCATCTGGGTACCGCCCTCGAATCTGGCCTCGCGAGCAAGTAACGAGCGGTGAGGTAAAGGGTGGGTTACAGGTGTGAGATCGAGCGAAGGCCCCGGTGTCTGTCCCTCATACCACAGCTCATTACTGTGAAAGCGAAGCCCATATTCACCGAGATACCGATTTGGATTAGGTGTATGCCCAAAATGATCATGCGTGATCGGAAATTTGAAGGTGGACTCCAAGGTGTTCTCCTCGGAAACGTTAGACTTTCCACAGGGAAATGGAGGTATTCTGGGAGCGCCGTCGAGTGGGGGTTCGAAGGAAGTACTAGCTATCCCGAAGCCCGCTCTTGTGAAACCTGCATTACAGTCGGCCACGTCGCGCCCCGGGGAGAAAGACTCTGTCAAGGCGGCTGACGATTGGTTATGGGTAAGGGTGTTCGTGTGGCCATCCGTGTAAGACATGTATGGATGACTAAGAAGACTCTCAAAAGAAGGGGGAGAGAGAGGGGTGCTATGGGTAGAAGCTTGCCAGTTTTCGAAAGGCTTATTAGCGGGAGCATGACCATTCCAACCATCATTTCCATTAACGCCCAAGACACCACTCTGTTCCGTGATTATAGGCACCATTAATTCTGCGTTAGGAACAGAGATCGCAAACTGGTTTCCATTTTGTGTCGCAAAGCCTGGACTCATTGTTCTTACCATGGCGTCATGTTGGTCCCAATTACCAGTTGGCGATGCCAGCGAGGAGCCCCAGCTACCCTGATCTCCCCAGGTCGGGCAAGTGTCGTTAGCGGCCGCGATGGTATAATGGGAGGCAGGGGGGATAGCGGGAGAGATGGCAGGCCCATCTAGAACTGCAGCGCCTTGTCCCTCCCTGCCCCCAAAGTAGGACTCGTGTAATGGTGACGGTGACTTTGGCTGTGGCCTCATGTTTCCTGTAGACATGTGAGGGTCAGTCATCTCAATTCTCCTTGTCGGTATGAGCTCATCCATTGCTAACACGCCGGTACCGGGTGTTTGGTACGACAGACGGGGCTTGAGAGGACAGAAGCATCTTAGAACCCAAAAAGAAGCAGCTGCGGGAGTCGGATCCAGCCCTACGTGCAGAGCATCAGGCCTTTCGGCTTATCTCGAGGCCGGGCAAAACGTACCGAGCCCACTTCACAGGTAGTGAATGTACTTGCTGTCTTTGCGGCGCATCCAACGTGACGAGCTAGGCGATACTATACTGCAGAACGACCAGGTAATTAGGAGGAAGTGGTAGAGTGATTTGACTCGCTCGCCTTCAACCGGTGAAGAGATGGAGATCTTGAGTAGCACGACAATCGGATCGCTTCTCTTGGTTGTGCACGCCCTCGCCCTGATCAGAAAAACACAGCAAGAAGCACGTAAGCTCGACAGCCAGCTTGGCGATCTTCGCATGCACATGAAGCCCTCGCACAGGATGGAACGACGTGTTGCACTGCAATCGCTGAGGAGAGGAGATTAACGACTGAAGAAGCTGCCGTGCCAGGAGGCGAGAGCTTGGGTGGTTTGGGTTGGGTTGGGGGCTGTGCGATGACAAACAGCATAGAGATAACGGAGACCGAGGGGTCGTGTCGAATGGGCAGCCAGCGACGAATGCCACTCAGTTCCCGTTTCGCTTCGCCTATTGTTTTTGTCTCACCCACATCGAGCCAGGACGAGAGCCCAGCCAGTTCGTCTGTATGCGTCTCCGAGTCCTCCTCGCTTTCCATCGTGTCTTCTGCCGCCCACCGCCCCTCTCCGTAGGCTCTATCTCATCTTGCATCGAATAAAAGCAATTGAGCCGCCGCCACCAACATCAGCTAGTCATGAGGTACCGATCGTGATACGTCGGCTTATAATTCTCCACTCCCAGCCAACAGTGACAACGTGTTTGACCCCGGACTGTGCTTCTCTTTCCCCCCCGAGAAACTGGTCCCTGTACAGCATGTACTCTGTACCATTAGCCGCATTTTGCGTTTCCATCATGATTAATAATATTGCCTACCCTGTTTGCAGATGACGTCTGCATTGTCGTCGTTTAAAAAGTAAAGAGTTTGCGAGACCCCGTCGCATTTGTGAAACCGTGGCTTTGCATTCTGCGCTCTGCACTTCGGATTCGTGTGCCGTTGGGCAATTTTAGTAGACTCAATTGTATCATATGTAATGCAATGTAGGCGCCACGAGCTCGTCATCATCCTAAATGAGGAAAACAACTGCTAATTTGGTTGTGCAAAAACGGATCGAGGTCGACGTAAGATACTTAATCTTCCCTTTGCACCGCTCGGCCACTGGCCTCATGCGGTTTGCCATTTCATGGCGTACCGAGTATTCGGGAACGATGCTAGGCCATTGTACTGATGCTTTGTTGCCTCCGTGTGACAGGTTTGTCGATATCGGGGCACCGTGTTCATGGATACTCGCATTAGGCAAGACGGAACTAACATTAGGTAGTTCTAAACGACAATCACTTTCTCGACGAGGTTCCTCTCCGTTCCATTAGCAACAGACCCAGTGTACTCCTCTCTGCCATGCAACACGAGGCTTCGAGTAAACCGAGGAAAATGACCTACCAATATATCTACGCGTCTAATTGGTCTCATTCGACGTGTTCATGGGTTGCACCGTATTTCGACCTGGCTGTTCGGACTCTCTCTGCTCAGATAAACGCACGTGTCCGCTATCCGCGACGAGGGCAGCATCAGCAATCGATCGGATAACGACTCGTCCCAAGCAAGATCATGAGGATCGCTTTCCCGGCGGCAACATTCCACCGATACACTTGTCGCGTTACGTATCACGTACTTCATCCAATGTGCCACGGTGCGCTTGTGTTAGTGATACTGGGCGGAGCAGAGGCATGCAACGATGAGGTTATTCGCACTTTTGCTAACGGGTAGATCCTAGTTCGGTCCATTTTCGACATGATGGAATTTTGCGTGCAACTATGCGGGCTACGTAATATGAAAGAGGCTTTATTTGTGTGAACATTGATGATCTGATCGGATAGGCCGCTTGGGCACGATAATCACGGGTTAATGTGCCATATGTCGGGAATCCAGACGGATGGGCCGAGGTAGGCGATTATTATAAAGACTTTTGGCTAGCCGAAGCTAGATCTTCTCAGTTCACAATTCTTCACCATTGCATTATCGCTTCCCTTACCACGTTGTCCAAGGAGAAATTATGACAGCCCATATCCTTCCCACGGCCTCTTGCGAGCTCATCAGCCTTCAGGGTTGGGCCAACCATGACGAGGCAGAATCCTCATTGGTTTCACCTCAGCAGGATGGAGCTTCCACCCAACCGCCACTTGGATTCCCTTCTTCCATCGACGGCCCCAGAGTCTGGTCGCAAGGTAGCATCTCATTTGATTCGCAAACCCTTGAGCTGGGTCCGACGGATGTAACCGAAGTAGAACAAGCTGTCAAGCACTTCCTCAGTATGTACAAGATTCGACATTGCGCCCTTCTTATTGAAAAGTATAGGAAACAAAGAAGGTTCGTGCTGACTCGATAGGCCTTGGTCTCGACGGAAGTGAGGTAACTCAGGAGAATTTCCCGCTTCCCAATTTGGGGCCTCGACTCGGGGACCGCGCAGCCGATATTCATCGAGGGAGCGGCCTGTGTATTGTTCGAGGACTTGACTCTGGAGCGTACTCAGCGGAAGACAATACTATTATATTCCTCGGTATTGCCAGCTACATTGGTAGCCAGAGGGGTGTACAGACTTCGAAAGGCGCGATGCTGAGTGAGTAGACTCAACTGAAAATGTGTCTGAAAAGGATACTAAACTGTCTAAGCCCATATATACGAGTCGGATTCCTGGAACGTCCCTCGCGAAAAGCGCCATGGGATTCATACAAACAGTAGCCTGGTGCGAAGGGTCCCGCTACTCTAACAAGAAAACCAACATTTTTGCTGACGTTCCATAAATAGCCGTTCCACAACGACATGGGATGTGAGATTCTAGCTATTCATATCCGCAACTGCGCGGCTCAGGGTGGTGGAACATACATGGCGTCGGCAGCAGCGGTCTATAACGCCATGATGAAGGCTAACCCTTGGGCCGTACATACCTTGGCGAAGCATAACTGGCCTGTGCAAGTGTAAGTGTCCGCTGTACTAAAGACGGTCCTGTGATACGGCGTTTACATGTATTAATTAAACCACTTCCTAGTTCACGAGGCACTTCGCCGTTCGTTCTCGCCCCGCTGCTAGGATTTCAGTCGGGAAATCTTGTCATATCAGCAGACCCTGCTCGCATCGGTCCTCATCCAGCTGTCACGAATAGTCGAATTCCTGATCTGCTGCCGGCGCAGAAGGAAGCCTTGGCATTGCTGCAACAGACGGCGACGGCACAACAGACGCGGCTGCCCGCATGCCAGGGAGACATGGTGTTCATCAACAACTGGGGGGTGCTACATGCGCGTGACTCGTATCAAGACGATAATACGGCGACTCGACATCTCGTCCGTCTCTGGCTGCGGAACGAAGAATTCAGTTGGGAGATTCCCGAGTCGATGAAGACACCTTGGGAGGCATCATTCGGAAAGAAAGCGAAGAAAATAGTGAACAGGCAGTATCCTGTGGCACCTATGCCTGAGTACATGGAACCCAAGTTCACCAATGGCTCGGCTGCCTTCATCATGGAAGAGAGCGACGAGGACGAGGAGTGTTGAAATCTTGCTCTTATGATTACGTCTTTTTCTTGTTCTCTTCTTCGTACTCCGGCTGCTCTGACGAGTGACGGATGTTCATCTGGTTCTTTGTTTCCTTATGGTGTGAGTGTTGTGCAAGGAATTTTTTGGGGGGATTCTTTGGAAGCTGGAAACTAGGGTGGGCAAATGGCCACATCTGATACGACAGTTTGATCGAATACCGGCGTCATCTGGGGCGATGCTTAACCCTAGAGAAATGAAATTGATATTCTGGTTTCCATGAACCTGAATTAATGAACGGCGCACGGTACCTTGCAAGAACGGCAACAGTAAACGCTGCAATCGATGCGATCCGTAGCCCCATACGTGGGAAGTGTTAGGGTAAAGCGACTAGGTATTTCACTCACTCCTCGCAGAGATTGAAGAAGAAGAAAAAAAAACCACAGCGAGTGACAAACTGTATCTAGCGTCTTCTGTTTCAGAACGAAGGTACTGCAACATGACCACCAACTCTACTGATAGGATATGCATACGGACTTTTCCGCTGCTAGTAGGCTGTGTCTCGCATGGGTTCAAGCATGTGTGTGCTGCTCATGCCTTATGTATATCATCATTCCGCAGCTCCACGGGTTACAGATTAGACTGATACCGGCGGCAGAACCGGAGGTAGGTCCCACACAGATGGGAAGGATGATGAAAAAGGACCGACCGACCGTATGCCTGGAGTCCCGGCGGAGGTTGGGATTGGCGGATGCTCTGGGTCTTGTTCTCGGCGGTGGCTGTGCAGCATCAGGACAGGACAGATCAGGACGACGGCTAAAGGGTGGTGGGCCAAGATCTGCCGAGATCTGCCATGCCGGACCATACTTATTTCCTATATCCAATGAATCCCAAGTCTGCCCCAAGCGCCTACACCACCTCAGACCACCTGTCTGGCTATTGGAATGGTACCACCTCTACCAGGCAACCTTGCGCGTGAGGACTATAAAAGGCCGCTCATTTTCTTGTATTTTGTGGCAGATGGCAGATAGTATAGGTAAGATGACGACGAGTGGTTGTCGTCGAAAGATGGATTGGCTGCGATTGCAGGTTCATGCAGCACTGTACTTCCTGTAGAAATAGGAGAGAGCTTGGACCCGCATCGACTGCTCTAGCCCACTGTATTTTGTGTACTGTACCGTACCTACCTCCTAACATCAAAGGTGGTCACGGGTGGTTAGCGTCAAGCCCCTGAATATCATGGCCTATCACTTCTTGGACGAGCCACCTGCAATCTTGGCGTTGAAATGAAAAGCGGCCAACTGCTATCAAGAGCGTAATTAGAGGTGCAAGGTACCCAATGAACTACGGTAACAGCTGTACGGTCCGTACGTATTACATGTACCTAATCTCAGCTGTATAACGTCGAGGAAACAAACATTCGAGAATTCGGTAAATTTACTATGTGTACCTTGGCACTTTAGATACCTACCATGTACCAGTACCTACTTACCTAGGTACCTACCTTACCGATTTAGATCTACTTAGATGAGGTATGTACACCTCAGGATGGATCTTGGAGCGTTCCTGCATTGGCGAAGAAAACAGAACCCTTCGCGAACCTATCAGCCCCTGTACTGGCCCCGCTGCCCCAGTGAATCCACCCTGCCGAGAATCTTGGAGGCTGAACCTGACCAATCCAACGACCCATCAAGACCCACCGGGGGCAACGACCCATCTCCACTCTGCGCGGCACGGCGGGTCTGCGATGCTCTGTGTTACCGCTTCAGGCAATAAGAATCGCATAGCGGCGCGCAAGGCAGGAGCACACCGACACCATTGGAGCTGCCAAGATGGCTAGAAACAAGCATCATGAGAGCAGGTGGCACTACGAGTGGCACTGCTTGGTTTGCCAAGTCTCCCTAACCTCAAACTGTGGGTTGAGATGACCTCGTATTTCTTTCACCCTTTCCCTCCCTGACGCCCTCGGCCTCAAAACTTAATCAAACCACTCTCTACCCTCTCTCTCTCTCTTTGTGTCTCTGCCTTTTCCCTCCCCAATCCTTGGACTGCGTCACAGGTTGGACTCGCCGGCAGGAAGCAAGAAACACACGACACTCATTTAGTCAACATTTCCAACTACACTCACGCTCCTTAATTTTCCCCAGCGCCGGGACTTTCGAACACAACAGTGGCCATCACCTTCCCTTGGCACCCTGTTGTTTACCATTATCAGTTTAATCTCTCACAACGCGCTCATTTTTGTGTGTCTTGCATAAGGAAGGGGGCTTGAGACAACATTGAAGCCAGGAACCAGAAGAATTCCAACGACATTCGACTCGTCCCTACTATACGCCACCGGCCACCACTCACTTCGGCTCTGCTTCGCGCCAGACGCCAAAGATCTAACCATTTATCAAACTCAGTTCGACCGACGTAGTAACCCCCATCCGTCACCATGGGTTTCCTACGCGCAGCTCTGGCCTCGTCTATGTTGCTGGCGGCTGCTGATGCCGCCTTGGAGCCCATCGTCATGAAGGTGAGCCCACCTCGTAATTACAGACGCCACGCAGACGCCAAGGGGAGAATTCGGTCCGCTGTTGATCGGGCTCTGCACCTTCAACTCCGACCTGACCCGTGCAAAGACTGACACATTCACGTCATGAATAGGGATCCAAGTTCTTCACCAAGAGCGGCGACCAGTTCTTTTTAAAGGGTATCGCCTACCAGCAGGAGGCTGGCACTGGCCCTAAGGGTGACACCTCGAGTAGCAGCAACAAGTACATCGATCCACTATCAAATGAGAAGACGTGCAAGCGAGATATCCCCATTCTAGAGAAGCTAGGCGTCAACGCGATCCGAACGTACGCTATCAACCCTGACTCCGATCACTCGGCCTGCATGAAGTTGCTCGACGACGCTGGAATCTATGTCATTGCCGATTTGGGTGAGCCCGCCTTGTCCATCAACCGCGACGACCCTACCTGGAATGTCGATTTGTTTGACCGATACAAGTCTGTTATTGACAACCTGGGTCAATATGACAACGTTATCGGTTTCTTCTCGGGCAATGAAGTCACCAACAATGCTACTAACAGTAAGTCGAATACATCCCAAATCACTTGATAGCTGTCGTGGCTAGAGAGGTTCCTGCAATTTATCCTTTCCTATTTTTCTATCAGAGCGCATAACTGACCGCTCCCCGTTTCTAGCTGGTGCTTCTGCGTACGTCAAGGCTGCCACCCGTGACACAAAGAAGTACATTGCCGACAAGATGGCAAAGGGTGGACGCTGGATGGGTGTTGGGTACGCCGCCAATGATGACTCCGAAATTCGTGTTCACATGGCCCAGTACTTCAACTGTGGTGACCAGGAGGAGGCTATTGACTACTGGGGTTACAACATCTACTCGTGGTGTGGCAAGAGCACATTCGAGAAGTCTGGTTACGATGTCCAGGTTGAATTCTTCTCTAACTATTCGGTTCCCGTCTTCTTCGCTGAATACGGCTGCAACACAGTTGGTGGTGCCGAAGGCCGACTTTGGGACGATACTACCGCCCTCTACTCGGATAAGATGACTGGCGTGTTCAGCGGCGGTATTGTGTACATGTTCCATCAGGAAGAGAATGACTACGGTGTGGCCAAGGTCAGCGGCGACAGTGTCTCGACCCTAAAGAACTACGACGTTCTCAAGACCAAGCTCGCTGCTGTGGAGCCTTCTTCTACAAAGATGAGCGCATATGAACCCACCAACTCTCCCGCGGTTTGTCCTGCTGTTCAGGACACCTGGAAGGTGGCTAAGGCCCTGCCTCCCACGCCCGACAGCTCCCTCTGTGACTGCATGTTCAAGTCGCTCTCTTGCGCACCCGCCAGCGATCTTAAGGACAAGGACTTTGGGGACATTTTCGGCTACATCTGTGAGAATGACGCGAAGGCCTGCGCCGGCATTAAGCATGACACCGAGGCCGGAGTCTACGGTCCCTACAGCATGTGCAGCCCGAAGCAGCAACTTGGCCATGTTCTCGACGCCTACTACAACAACCAGAACAAGGGCAGTTATGCATGTGACTTCGACGGCGCAGCCGAGGTTCAGAGCAGCCCCAAGGTCGAGTCTTCGTAAGTTTGAAACCGCATAACATGACCCAAACGATAATGTGCTAATCGTAATATAATTAGATGTGAGGCTTCGCTCAGCAAAGCTAGCGCTGCTGTAGCCGTGGCTGCCACAGCTACTGCTAACACCAGTGGCACCGGTTCCGGCACTGGATCGGATGCCGATACAAGTGATAGTGCCGCTCCCGGCAGCATGCCCTCGGGTCCCATCTTTACGCTGGGTAACATGGCCGTCGGTCTTTACGTCCTGGTCGCCATGGGCGCTGGTGCTGCCATGGTCGCCCTATAATCTGCATGTATTCTGTGTAAGGGCACGATTTAACTGGGGCAATATTCCAGTTCCCTTTTGCGTTCTTTTGCGGTTATACGGATAGACACGGTCATGAGAAAACAAGATGGTGAAGCATAGGTTCGGATTCGTGTTCTTCCTGGCGTAGCCTCTTTGATATTCGTAGGATAAATATGTTCTTGCAGCTACTCGTACGGTTAGAATTGGAATTTAGAACGTTACGAACTCACTGCTCTTGAATTGATTTGTATACGTAGGTAAATGGTTCACCTAAGCTTCGCCGAGGATTCGTTGCGTGTCTGAGCTTTGTGATTGTCTCGACGCTATTGTATAATTATAGTTGGCACCTTCCAAGGTTGCCGCTCAAGCAAATAATGAGGCTACTCGTTGCACAGACAGACACTAGAAAAAGTAATTGTTGGTCCCGTCATGTGTAGGCTAGAAATAAACAAGGAATTGATAACAAATCATCAGCCATCGAATTTAATTTACTGAAATGAGGTGTATACCGACTCTTTATAGTGAGCACATCTAAGCTAGAATCAAAACCGGGCGAGAACTTTTTTTGGGGCCAACTCTAGATCTAGGTACTGTAATTATACGCTGAAGCAATTAAGTAGATTGGCTGGTTGGTGGCAATGTGGCGCCGGGAAACATCTCGGTAATCCACACATGGACTTTTTCCGCGACCGGTTGGCTGTGTTCTAAGTAGATGAAAATGCACCGTTAGTTCTCTTCTCTCATTTCCCCTTTTCTAGTGTTTCAAGCTTGGTACAAGCCTGAGAGAGAAAAGCAAAAGGAAAAAGGGAAAATAAAAGAGTGCGGCGAACCTACCTATACAGAAGGCGTGAGGAAGCTTGCTCTCGTCCACGATGAGGCGCGTTCGCTCGTTTCGGCTCGACCGCTTCCGGATGAACTCGTCGCGGTAGTGGTCCGCGACCCAGTGGTCCTGCTGGCCGAAGAAGAAATAGAATTTGGGCGGGACTGGGTTGGAGGCGTTGTGGGATGCGGCGATCTCCCAGAGCTCGTCGTCCCATTTGTCTTCGCCTATTACACGCATCTCATCTTCAGAGGGGGGATGGTTAGTTTATTATTTGACTTTACAGGCTTGGTTTGATTGTGTATGTGCATGTGTATGTGTGTGCATGTGTGGTGAGCAGGGAGCAAGAGAAATCCAGACAATAGGAGATAGAGTGGGGGGCTGAAAAACACATACCCATCCCAAGATGAAGCGACTGCCAAACGCCATCGCGGCTCTTGAGCCACCGCGTCGTGACCTCGGCGGCGTGTTGCGGGAAACCGAGCGTCTTGCTCACGAACCAGTAGAGCGTGTTATAGGGCCAAAGACGGAGGAACCCCTGGGCGACCCTGTACGCGTTGTCGCCGAGCAGCGGGGTCTGGCGGAGCATGTTGAGCTTCCAGCCGCTGGGGGAGTCGGCAATGTGGTCGATGGTCGGGAATAAGAGGATGCCGGACGTAAGCTTCAACTCCGGGGCCAGAGACGGCTCCCGCAGGACACGGTGGCATGTCTCGAGGACGATGTATGCGCCCACCGAGTGCCCGATGAGAAGCACATGGTCGTATGGCTGGCCCTGCTTCGGCCCAGACTCGATGCGTAGACCGCCTACCGTTTGGAGGATATGTCGAATTTGATACTCCAGGTCGTAGGGTTTCCGCCGTGAGGTGAAGGGCTCATGGTCTCCATCTGTGAAGCCGGCGAGATTCTGGCCGTGGATGTGGAAGTTGATGGCTTTGAGTGAGGTGGTGGCGTCGAGCAGATCTCTTAATTCTGAGAGGAATGGGGCGTAGTAACCGATGAGGCCTGGATTCCCAGGTACGAAGAAGATTAAGACGTTTTGAGAGTCATTGTTGCTGGTGCCACTGGACCGCGATGGGTAGGATAAGTGGTCAGCGCTCATGACGAATTAGAGCTTGACGGGATGTCGGAGTCGCGTGCCCTGTCTCGGAACACCTGTCACGCGGGCGGGATGTCAAGAGCTAAGGAAGGTTATCTGCTAACCCGTCCCACCCTATCTAGAGTACTAAGTGCTTGGGTAGGTTCCAAGTCACCCACCTAGGTAGGTTAGTATTTCATATTGGAGAGTAAGTAGTACGTACAATTAATCTGCCAGCGAAGGGCTTTTAGACATGACATGTGATTGGTATATGAGATTGCCTAGGGAATTTCATTTCATCCATGAGCCCGGGGCTTTGGTAACGCAACAAGATGAGATGAATTGCGATGGGGTGGAGCTGGACTAGTCCCATTAGCTGCACTGCAAAACTACCTACCCGCCTATAAACTAGGTAGGTAGGTAGTTATTCGGTGTGTTAGGATGCCCGTCCCCGGTGATATCGGAGCCCTCGGAATGAGATGGATCGGCCGGTAGATACAGTAGAATAGAAGTGCGGGGCATCTTGCTTTGATTGTATCTTTTAGCATTATACTACCTACCTAACGACTATACTAGGTAAGTAGGTAGGTATACACACCTAGCTTACATAGTAGATAGCGATGCAAGACAAAAGGCACATGTCGGCTGGCACGCGCCATCCTCAGATTGGAACCCTTAACTTAAGTACCTACCCCACTCTTATCTTGTCTTAGGTAGCTAACCCTACCTATCGACCTTCACCAACACCAACACCATCATCATCGCCTCCACTGCTGTCCTCCTCACTAGCGCCATCCTCACCCGCGCCCTCACCACAACTCAAAGTGTATTTATCCTATATCATCCACATAATAAATAGTATTGGAAATACATTCTACCTCGCAATCGAGCCCTGTCTTCCCACCGAGGCTATTTTACTTAGCGACCTGATCAAGTCTAACTCGTGCCATGATCGCCTACGCTTAGCCTCCCTTGCATCTGCCCACGTGCCTATACGTTCCGCATATTTCACCCAGCTCTTCCGACACAACATCAGGCAAGATGATGATGATTCGCATTTGCGCATAGGTTCGTCTATTTCACCACCACCACCACCACCACCACCACCACCACCAATCCACACACCCCCCAGGCTCCCCCCTCTGTATGTGGTGT
Organism: Xylaria longipes; assembly: GCA_025201785.1. Lineage (NCBI taxonomy): Eukaryota > Fungi > Ascomycota > Sordariomycetes > Xylariales > Xylariaceae > Xylaria > Xylaria longipes. The sequence continues at coordinate 246,007 of MU619721.1, read as the reverse complement.
ATGGATCATGAATCCCACCCCGGTCCAGCATCAGGCAGCCTTATTATACGTGTTTTTATTTACCTCGTGGCTCCGGGTGACGTGGGGCATCCCGTTCCAGTCTTGACTCGTTTACAAGAGCCCGATCGCCTGCTGACCCATGCGTCTCTGGCCCCGACAGCATTCCTATCCTCGTCTTTCATGACCACACCTCTCGCTATCTATCTCGTCCACCGCCGCTGCACGCGTAGACGACATCGCTACACCTCTTCGCTATCCCCCACGACCGTCGCATACGCGTTCGTACAAACATCGTCGTATTATCCCGCGACTCCTCGACCCTCCCCGATCGCACGCCTCTCAACTACCGTCTGCCGACAACATGACCACGTCGGAGCTGCGGCAGCGCCCGCGCCCGCGCCCGGCTACCGAGATTCTCAAACCCGATGTCGCTGCCGACACTACGAATCCCGCCCTCGATCCTAAAATCGGACACCCTTCCGGCGAGGCAAAGTACGGTCGCTTCAGGTCGCTTCTCCGGGCCTTCACCTTCTCCTTGTACTTTGGGACGAGTATTCTCACGTATGCCTCTTCCTCTTTTTCCGTGTTATTGCCGCCCGCATTCGAAAACCCAAGTCTGACCCTCGTGCGTAGTATACATATCTCACAAATCATCGGTGCTCCGCTCTACCTGGTCAATCGCGAGTTCTATGATGCATATATGTCGCTGACCAAAGCAGCCTTTGGTCTGTTGATAACCACCATGACCCAGTGGTGGGCTCCTACCGTCATCAGGATCAGTGGAGATGCTTCGGTTGCAGAGCAGTTAAGCTTAACTCCGGATGGCAGGGTTCAATGTAACTTTCCGGAACGCATGGTCCTGATCGCAAACCATCAGGTGAGCCGATACTTCCCCGCTCAACTGACAAACGGCGGAACCTCGCCATGAACGCCCGGCTATCTCTCGCTAACCACGATACCCGTGGTAGATTTATACCGACTGGTTGTATCTCTGGTGGGTGGGGTACACGAGCAACCCTCAGATGCATGGGCACATCTTCATCATCTTGAAAGAGTCGTTGAAGTGGATCCCCATTGTCGGCCCCGGATGCATGTTTATTGGATTCATCTTCATGTCGCGCAAAATGGCCGTCGACCGTCCGCGTCTCGCACACCGCCTAGAGAAGCTCAAGAGGTGCTATACTGACCCCGACGGCACCAGCTTCTTCAATCCTATGTGGCTTCTGCTTTTCCCTGAAGGCACTAACCTGTCTGGCAACGGGAGGAGGAAATCCGCCAACTGGGCCGAGAAGAACGGGCTCCAAGATGCCCAACACGTCCTGTTACCGAGGAGCACTGGCATGTACTTCTGCCTCACCGAGCTTAAGGGTACCATAGACTATGTCTATGACTGCACCGTAGCATACGAAGGCATCCCGTAAGTGGTGCTATTTCACGTATAAGGTGCTGGTTCTGGTACTAACTGATGATCTGTAGCCGGGGCCATTATGGCGAGGACTACTTCACCTTGTCCAGCACGTATTTCCAAGGCCGACCCCCGAAATCGGTCAACTTTTACTGGCGTCGCTTCGCCATGGCCGATATACCCCTAGACAACCAAGAGGATTTCGACAAATGGCTCCGCGAGCGATGGTATGAGAAGGATGCACTCATGGAGCAATACGTCTCCACGGGTAGATTCCCTGCCAATGGCGCCGGGACGAAAGGACACCTCGAGACTGAGGTGAAGACACATTATTGGTGGGAATTCATCAGGATATACATGATGATAGGGACCTTTGGACTCTTATTCAACATTGTTCTTAAAGCAGTCCGATTGCTAGTTCGTAGGTAACCACCTAAATAGTGGTTACACGTGATTCCCGTGTCGTTTTATTCGACAAACAGGGGTCGGGTGGTCTCACTTTGATGTTTTTGGATCGGCGTTTTCAATCGGATAACGGTTTTGGAACAAACTGGCGAGAGAAACGGATGAGTAAGAGGAATTGCAGCTGGTCGGTGGATACACGATCGGATGATACCATATGAGACGAACGAACGAAACGCATTGGACCGGAGTCTTGATACATTGTCTAAACTTACAGGTTCGCCACGGAGTTAAAGGGGTCGTTGCATTTGCATAGCTGCTAGGTAGTTGGTCAATTCGAGATGTGAGATTCATCTTTGCTCTTACCTCGCATGGTTGCCGTGGAGGGGGGGGGGGGGGTAAAAAGTAGGAGGTCTTGAAAACTAGTTGTATCATGAGAAAGAGATAAAGAGATCTAGTTAGAAGTGATGAGATTCGGCTCTATTGGCATGCTGTGGTCACGATTACAAATTACGTATGTTTTATAGAATACAATGCATATCTGTCCCTCTCGACCAGTCACAATTACATACAGTGAACCATTTACTTACATAACAACAACAGCCAACAAGGCAGTCCAAACAAGAAGGACAAGACCTGAGACGATCCCAACGCTATTAGCGCCACTCGGCGTCGTGGTGGGCGTAGGCGCAGCGTCTGTGGGAGTCGAGTTGCCGCTGCCGCTGCCACCATCACCAGCGCTCCCGTCAACAACAGCAATACGTCCATCAAGCTCGAAATCAATCGGGGTATTCTTCTGGATATACGCAGTGAGGACCTCATCAAGTGTATCCAGGATAACGAGGTTATCAACCGGCCCAAAGAAATTATCGCCGCCACCGGCCACGAAGTCGATAGTAACAACCGTGTACTTAGCACTCTTATCGACATCCTTCCCGGCGATCTCAAGGCTCACGAGGCGCTTGCCCTCGTCGTTGTCCGGGTTGTAGCTGACTTTGATGCCCTTGGAGACCTGCACGAAGCTGGTGACTTCTTTCTTGTTATCCTGGTTCACCCCGCTGACGATGCCCTCGAAGATGGTCCAGAGCTCGGCGCCTGTGAACTCGACCTCCACCACGGCGTTGCTGAAGGGGAACGAGGTGAGCACTTCACCCCGCGTGATCGGGCCCTCGTCGATGGTCGCGCGGATCCCGCCCGCGTTCACGAGCGCGAAGACGGCGTCGCTGCCGCCGTCGAGACGGTACTGGAGGATGGCACTGTTTATCGTACGTTAGTTTAGGACCACCGAGTATTCGCTTGGGAATGGACAGGGGCATGCGTACTCAGAAATAAGATCGCCCAGCGCGCACTCCTTCTTCTGGCAGGTGCTCTGGTCCAGAACGATGTTGCTGTCGCCGATCTCCTCGGCGGCGAACTTCTCAAAGGGCACGCGCCACTCCTCGATCTGGGCCTGCAGGTCCCCGTCTTGCTTGGTGGCGTTGGTCAGGTGGATAGGGGCGCCGTAGTACGCGAGGATCTTGCCGTCGGGGTCGTACGTGACGTCGATGTACCCCAGGTACTCGCCCCAGCGGTACGCGGTGACGATGAAGACCTCGTCGCCGTCCTTGTTGGTCTCGAGCGTCGGGTAGGGGCCCTCGGCGCCCGCGAAGTCGCCCAGCGGCGTGTGCGAGTGCCCGCCCATGATCAGCTGCAGGCCCGTCGTCGCCCTCGCCAGCTTCTTGTCCTCCTCGTATCCGATGTGCGTGATGGCCGCGATCCGCGTGATGTTGGTCGTCCGCTTGATCTCGTCGATCGAGTTCTGCACCGCTGCCGTGACGTCGGTGAACTTGGTGCCCTTGCCCGGACTGCTGATGCTGGGCGTCGTCTCGGTCGTCACGCCGATGACGGCTAGGCCGTAGTCCTCGAAGATGTGGTACGGCTTGATTGTGGCTGGGTTTGGTGGTTAGCGCTGGTTCTATCCTGTCCTCACCCGTCGAGAGGGAAATGGGCGAAGAATCCCTGCTCACAGTTCAACTTTTCGTTATCCGAGACGATGTTTGCCGACACAATGGGGAACGTCAAGTTATGGAGGAAGTCGCCCAGCTTGTCGTCGCCGCCGTCAAATTCGTGGTTACCAAGCGTCATGGCGTCGAAGCCGATCTAAATGCCGTGAGTTTCAATTCCCATCCAAACCACCTGTAGGTAGACAGGCGTCTAGTCGCGCACCTGGTTAAGCGTGTCTGCGATCTTCTCGCCGCCATAGAAGGTATAGAACAGCGTGCCTTGGAACTCGTCGCCGACGTTCAGGAGAAGACTATCGGGATGACTCGGGCGAGTCTCGTTCAACACCGTCTTAACACGTGCGTAGCCTCCATAGCAGCCCTTCTCGGGACTTGTGCAGTCCGTGCCCGAGGCCGCAAACTGGTCGAGATGCGCATGAACATCGTTGATGTGGTAGAACGAGATATTGTAGTTGCCTGCGTCATCGATGAAGCGCTTGTTCGCCCGCTTGCTGTACAACGAGTCCTCGGCGAAGCTGACGCCGACTGCCGCTGCCGCAAGGGACAGGAGCGCTGCGCGAACCATGGTGGTTGATTGATTGAGTTGTGGCTTCAATTTGATGGTGAACGGGAAGGTTCAGTCCTGACCCGGGCGAATCCCGAACTTAGGCTTTCCAAACAAACTCTCTCACAAAAGCACGCCGGAACCCAAAAATTCCCCCAAGTAAGATCGCGATCGCGATGGTTAAATAGGCATGTCGATCATCGAGGCGATTAGATATGCATTCCTTTGCTTCTAGAAAAAGGGACCATGTGTATTGTCAGCAGCTGGACTAATGATCGAAGGGCATAGCGCATGTCGAGAACCCGGTCGCTGACACAGAGTTGAACCTATCACGATGTTTGCACCCATCACGCCTAGCCATAATAGCCAGGAGCATCGGAAATGCCCAGCCTTGGCCCAGCCTTGGCCCAGCCTTGGCGCCGTTCAGCATCAGCTACGGCTTCCCGGCAACGCGGGCACACGTGGGGATCTAGGAGATGGACAGTAAGCAGGCGCCATCAACCAGGACAATCTTGTGCACATTGAGATGCAATCTTTAAATTTCTGTCGGCCTAGTCCGGTTATCTTGACTGACTGACAGCCCGGTTGTCTCTTTCCTTGATGAAAAACACCAAGATGGTTCCTGGGTCTATTGATAAGAGATGCTGAACAGTCCCGGAGTAGGTCTCTTGGCGATCCATCCTACTTAGAGAATAGGCACTGGATGCGGGATAGCATGACTAATCCTTCATCTTTGCGCAATTGCACCACCCAAGCAAGTAATAGGGTAGGCCTGTTGTAGTACGAGAGGCAGATGCGGATATACTTATTCCTCAAGTAAAGTAAAGGGCGAATAATAACCACAGATCGAGTTTCACCGGGTCTCTGGCCAAGACTTTGATCAGCAGATCGGAACGATGAATCCCGACAAGCATCCAAGGATGTTGACTTCCAACAGGTACGAGTAAAAGATCTGATAGGATTCTCAGTGACCGAATGTTTGTGCAAGGTACGTTGTTGTCGCGTGCTCTGAAACACCATACATGCTTATTGTCGGCTGTTACATAGCATGATGTTGCGCGCTAGTAACAGACGCTCGGTTGACGGATGATTGGTAAAGGGCAAGAGAAGCTGAAACCGTTAAGAGCCGCAGACTGATGATGAGATGGTGGCGACGAGCGGCTCTGCAGTGCTATACTCATGCCTTGGCTTACCTAAAGTTCACTTCTCTTTTCTTAGCTCGGCGCGTAACAGGTTGCTTTGTCCCGACCCGGCGTTACGCCGTGAGTGCGGTGGCTTGGATTGACTGGAATTCGTAGTTCCAATTGCGAAATGGATTGACATGCATTAGCATCCCTGGAGAATGATAGAAATCTGGTGTCTAATATTCGATGTCCAGTGAGAATTATAAGTAAGTCGTACAAAACACTAAGTTACGGGTTCGGTGACAACCGTGCACGGCAAAAGGGTGCATTGCCAACCCTCGGCGTGCTTCATATCCGAGGCACGAGCGTCGGTTTCGCACCAGGGACCGAATTCAGGGAAAACAAAGAGAAAAGAGAGGAAAATAGAAGGCATCTCCTGGATACACCTATAAACACTAAAGGGCAATTGATACGGCGATAGGCGAACGAGGGAACAGGTTCGGTAATGACGTTCAGAGTTATAAGGCGAGCAGGGAAGGGAGTTAGTTACTTTCCAATTGGGTAGGTCAGGTGTCTGGTCAGGTATTGTGTGGCATGTTAACGATCGACGGGTTGTGCCCCTGAGTGATCAAATCAATATGAGGCCGGTCGAACAAGACGAAACATACCCCATTGAGGCGCAGTTCAACTCCATGTTCGCACAACACGAGCTTCAGACACGCTCAAGCCTCAACAAAATAAAATTGATTGGATCGTGGGCTCGCGCTTGCAAAGATAGCTCTCGGCGATCAGAAAGACTGTACTCGGATGGTTCCGTTCTGGTGGGATGCTTGGCCGAGATATAAGCTGTAAGAGGTAGGGATAAACAGTACTGAGGCATCATATTGCAGTTTGCGGTCTTTTTCAGGGTACTGTCTTGCCGAGCAGGTAGTATTTACGCGCTACCTATGGTGCGTACATACCTAGTGCAGGTAATAAATAAATACAGGGTCCCGGGGCGTTGAATAAGTGCCTATCTCAGTGAAATTGCCTTGAAATGAGTGATTTCGCTGCATTGCTTTTGGCTCTATCTTCCCGTCTTCGTACTCGGCTCTGCTAGTAGCCAATCATGTCTCGAGGATTAGCTGTATCAAGCCTAATGAGGTAAGAAATCATACATGCCAGGTACTTACCTATAAACAGACCGCTAACCTTATACCTGAAATCTTTAGCCGCTCCCTTTCTTGCACCGCCTCTACAGGCTACCTACCACCCACTTATAGAGCGTTACAGGATTAGGTACAGCATACGTGTATACTAGGTACGTGCTATAAATTGTTTCATGTTGTACCTAGGTAGGTAGAGCATTAATAGAGTTAAGAAGGTACCTACCTAGGCAGGTAAACGATAATAGACGGGCTCTTGCTTTCTAGGTAGGTTTCCTTGTGTTGTTTGTACGTAAAGCAAGCTGCAAAGGTTATTTGATCAATAGATCGTTACTAGTACAACACCAACCAATTCTTTCCTTGCACCACACTTTTACATGCACCGATCTTTGCCTGTGCTTGACGCGTACATACTTTCCACTAACCCACACCTCTGGTTGGGCTATCGCATGATTCATCCCCACTCGATCGGCCGACCTTGTTGCTACTCCTGGATTCCAGTCCCGTCTCTGCTGCTGCTTTACGTGTCCCATATCAGCGATATATTACCCCCTTCTTGTCGTCACTTCCCGCCAAGGACACAGATCATCCTTGTGTTCTAATCTTTCATTTAATCTGCCCGATTCACCTTCGCTACCTTTCGCTCTCTTCACACCTCCTCAGAGCATCGACATATTCGCCCGTACTGCCCAGTACACTAAGTAATAATAACTCGTATAAGTGGCTGGTCGAGAACATCCCCTGGATTCAACCGATCTCCAGATTCTCCACCGTCTACGAATCCCTGGGACCCAGAACCCCTGCACTAGCCGCATACCATCGCCGCACTGCACGCTGCAAGCCAACCAGCTGCAGTCTGTGTCCAGATTCTGATATCCCAAGCTCCCTACCCAAGCTTATGCTGTGCGTGCGATACGCTATCTCTCCAGAAACAGGGGTCGACACATCCCGCCACGCCACTCCGATAATTCCAAGCTTGGGGATAGCTCCGATTGTACCACCCAGCATTGGGGATTAATATCGAGTCCCTCCCTTTTAATTTCGACCCAATTCCTCGTCCGAGTGCATCTTGTCGTTTTGCTTCTTCCAAGTTGATGCGATAAACTAAACTAAACAAAACAAAACAAGACATCCGTCAACATGGTGTTCACAAGGAAGATCGATCGCGCCTTTCAATGGGCTGGCGAGAAGATGGGCCACGAGGCCAAGATCACACATTCTGATGACTTTAAGATGCTCGAGACGGAAATGGCTTTGCGATACGATGGTATGTTCGCTCTCTCCTCTTCTTCCTTTGCTCTGCCACGTGCCTTCGAGCCATCCATTATTAACGCCTACTTCTCTGTATAGGCATGGACCGTCTACAGAAGTCGATGAACACCTACGTCAAGTCGCTCTCGCGCCGCGGCGAGACCTTCGAAGACAAAGAGAAGGGGCTGCCTGTCAGTTATCTCGGGCGAACCATGATTTCCCACGGCGAGGACTTTGAGCCAGACTCCGAGTTTGGCAATTGCTTAATCGGTATGTTGTCCTAGCGATAGGGGAGAATCGTTGTTAAATAGTGAGCATCGGCTAACGGCAAGCCACTGTGTGTAGCTATGGGAAGGGCGAACGAACGCATTGCGGGAATTCAGGAGAGCTACGTTGTCCATGCCACATCATACTGGCTGGAGGGGTTAGAGAGATCGCTGGCAATGATGAGAGAATACCAGGTTCGTCTCTATCCTAGCTTCATAAGCCTCTTGTAGACAGGGAAGGCCTAAACTAACATCCGTCCTACTCAGTCTGCCCGCAAGAAGCTCGAGAACCGTCGCCTCACATACGAATCGAGTGTGACCAAGATGCAGAAAGCGAAGCGTGAAGATTTCCGACTCGAAGACGAACTTCGAGCATCAAAAGCAAAATACGAAGAGTCGTCCGAGGATGTCTACCGCCGCATGATGGACATTAAAGAAGCCGAAGCTGACTCGGTTCGAGACTTGGGTAATTTCTTAGACAGCGAGCTAGACCATTATGAACGCTGTGCCGAAGAGCTTCGGAGGGTCAAGCAGGAATGGATGGGCACCCGGACGCAAGGAACCTCAGGCTCGAGGACGTCGGATTTTGGTTGTGTCAGGCGCGCGACGAACCGATCCTATTCCGAGAACGATCGCACCGAAAGATGGACTAGTCAACAAGACGCCTCGGATCGCGAGCCGACTCCCGAGCCAGTGCGGATACCTATTCGATCTAACCGCTCCCCTGGGAGAAGTGCTGCGGCCCCCGACACGGCCCGTCGCCCCAGCATGAGCCGCGCCACCACATACCGCGATGCTCCCCAACCCCCGGTGCCGGAGATATCCGTTCGCCAGACAAATACCCTGCCTGCCAATGTCGGCAGCCTGCGCAACAACTTGCGTCCCATCGGCAGGATTCAGACCAACCAGAATCTGAGTCCCGATTGTTTCGGTGACGACTGCGACACGGCAACGAGCAGCGGCAGTCCAGAATACGATCGCAGTGAGAGCCCTGCCACCAGCTACGGAAGTCTAAGTCGAACCACGAGCAACAATGCACTTCGTCCTACCATTTCCGCGACATCGACAACGACAGGTAGTGTTAAAAAGGCGCCTCCCCCACCGCCTCCTAGCCGAGGAAAGAAGCCGCCGCCGCCCATCCCGGCAAAGCGAGACGTCGCGTATTAGTTGCCACAATCTCTCACAAGAGAGGAAGTGGGTGCAAAAGTATATTGTTGCTTGGCCTGAGTATATGGACATACAGCATAGTGTAACGGGTCAATAGGGGTTAAAATTCGGGATGGGATGTGTGTGTTTTTGCGATGGGTTGATTCAGATGTCGCTTTTACATAGTGAACACAGGACCAGGGAGGTCTATGCCGGCGTTTATGTGTTAGATGGAATAGGGGCTTGCTGGAGCTTCGGGTGCGACACGGTGAGGGATAAAAGACGGACCGGTTCCTCTCGTCCCTAGGTTATTAATACATTCTCTAAATGTATTTCTTGCGTCCATTTACGTAGTGTTCGCATTCTCGTCTCACGCATCGGGATGACTGGTCGAACTTTGGTACAAGCTTAAGCCGAAGAACGTGCAGTGAATTTTGCGCTTCGGAGATTTATTGGCTTCGATGATTTGATATTCATTGTTTTGCATTGGATACTCCCTTTGCTAGAAATATCCCAACTATATATACTAGTAGGACAAGTCCTAACCTAGTAAATGTCTATACGTAGGTAGGTATTTGGTATCATCCATCCGCAAAGCGCCTCCGTTCCAAGTCAACACCAACACGAGATCCCCGCCCATTCCACACATCGCGTCAAGGTCTGCCGGCCTTCTCACCCCGTGTCTCATCCCACCGTATTCCTAGTATCGATTACGCCATCAAGGCGATATGCTTCAGTTCCCTATAGGATAATTCAATTCAGCACGAAGTTCACATCACATCGGGAAAACCTATAAAATTACAAAATGCAAAAGACCAGAAAGAAGGGGAAGCCAAGAAAAAGGGGGCCGAAACGCACTGCTGCACCTGCTCGCCGACCTTCATGGCCGGATACGCGACGGCGCGTCCCTCGTCGCGGCCGAGATCCAGCTGCTCGGCGCGGACGGCGCGCGCGCGCTCCTCGAGGGCCGGGATGGGGGCCAGGTCGAAGTCGCTCGCCAGCGTCCAGAAGAAGGTGCTGCTGATCCTGATGAGGGGGCGGTCCGGGAATTCGGACCGGCGCCGCGCCATGGTGGCCTTGGTCGCATCGCTGACGACGACCTCGTGGAACCCGGCCTTCACGAGCCCGCCCGTGATGTGCTCGAGCTGCTTCCCCGCCTGCACGAGGAGGTGGTTCCCCGGGGGGATCTTGACGGCGATTTTGCGGCCTGTGTTCCGCGCCCAGATGTGGAGGCCGGGGTACCGGCTGCGGCCGTGGATGGTGAGGAAGTTCAGGTCGGTGTGGAATCCGGCCAGTATCGTGTCTTTCTCCCCGTACTTTTCCAGGTCCGAGGCTGTTGGGGCTAGGAGGTGCGGGCTGCGGTGGGTGAGCATGGGTGTTCATAGAGCGGTATATAGATCTATCTATATGAAGGAAAAGGGGAGATCAAGATGATGGATCCGTTGCTCACCCGTATCGTCCTGCGTCGCTGAATGTCTCTGCGGGCAACCCCATGCCCACGGCCGCCATCTCGGCCAGGCCAGTAACGCTGGCAACAAACGAGTTAGCCGGTCCATCGCGTACTCGATCATTCTGATCCCCGTTCGTTCGCGAATACTCACGCGCTCTTCATGCTCCTCCCCCACTTCGTCATAACCGGCGTCCAGCGCTCCCGGATACCCTCAGCAGCAGGGACCACATTGTCGGCATTGAGACCGGGGAACCGCGTCTCGTACGGCGGGGCGTCGCCCATGCGCCAGAAGAAGCGGCACTTGGGGTCGGGGGCGTGCGCGCCGACGTCGAGGGGCCGCTCCCCGGGCGCCAGGCGGCGGATGACGTCGAGGCAGGGCTCGTCGACGGCGCACTTGGGCCTCTCGGTGTTCTCGAGGGTGACGCCGACCTGGTAGTTGACCTCGGGCCTGAGGTCGGCGCGCAGCGCGGCGTCGGGCTGCGCGAAGTAGTCCTCCATCAGATCTAGAAAGGCCGCGTTGTCCGGCTCGGCCGCCCGGCTGTCGCGCAGCACGAGCGCGCCGTAGGTGATGAGGGCCCGCGCCGCCTTCGCGCACTCCTCCTGCGCCGCGGGCGAGTCGCGCGAGGATAGGAATACGTCCAGGTCGATGATGGGGAGGTCCATTGCCGGCTCTTCGAGAGTCATCTTATCTAGGTACTGGGTTCGTCTTCTAAGGTGGGGTTGAATGATTGAAGGTGTGCTCTATATATATACCCCTCCCAATGCCGCTGAAGGTGCGCAGGGTGGTGGTTAACCTCACTTTAAGTTGGCTTTTAGAGTTTAAAATCTATATAGGAGGGTTGAGAAACTAGACGCGTTGTCGCTACTTGGATTAGAAAGTCGAGGCGCTTAAGGAATGGGCAAGTGGTTATATATACAGTACTACGTATTACCTACCTACAGTGAATACATGGGACGATGCTTCTATGGCTCGGCTCAGTATCTATGTACACCCATTTCGAAATGAAGTGTCCGACTCCACTTAGATTTTTACAGTGTGTCACACATTTTCTAGAACTTACAGACAACGCGTTTTTTTGCTAACAACACCAATTAATATAGCTACGTAAGTGCTGTACTATTTTTTTAATACTTATTTTACTAATTGAATATATAGGCAACTTAATTATTGTTAAAAGGGTTAAATTTGGTCCGTAGCGATATAATCTAGCCCTTCGCGATCCAGCCCTTCGCGATCCAGCCCTTCGCGATCCAGCCCTTCGCGATCCAGCCCTTCGCGATCCAGCCCTTCGCGATCCAGCTTTTCGCGATCCAGCTTTTCGCGATCTACCTACCTACGAAAACCTACGCAGACCGACCTACGAAAACCTACGCAGACCTACGCAAACCTACCTACGAAGACCTACGCGTACGGGCTGGCAAGTGGTCTAGCGACCTAGCCACGCAGACCTACCTACGAAGACCTACGCAGACCTACGAAGACCTACGCAGACCTACGAAGACCTACGCAGACCTACGCAGACCAACCTACGAAGACCTACGTAGACCAACCTACGAAGACCTACGCAGACCAACCCACGAAGACCTACGCAGACCAACCTACGAAGACCTACGCGTACGGGCTGGCAAGTGGTCTGGAGACCTAGCTACGCAGACCTACGTACATAACCTACGCGTATGGGCTAGCAAGTAGTCTATACAGGTAGGTTTATATAGCTAGGTCTTCAGACCACTTGCTAGCCCGTACGCGTAGGTCTTCGTAGGTAGGTCTGCGTAGGTTGGTCTACGTAGGTCTTCGTACGTAGGTCTACGTAGGTCTTCGTACGTAGGTCTGCGTGGCTAGGTCGCCAGACCACTTGCCAGCCCGTACGCGTAGGTCTTCGTAGGTTGGTCTGCGTAGGTCTTCGTAGGTCTGCGTACGTAGGTTTGCGTGGTTAGGTCGCTAGACCACTTGCTAGCCTATACGTTTAAATTACTTCGCGATTTTTATACCTATAAATATAGAACCTACTTTTTTAGATTCGCTTTAAAATAAGCTTTATTTTGATATATATATATTTATGTTTTATATTATCTATTATTATAAAATAATAATAAAAGGTGTAAAAATCAATTGTCAGTGCAACATAGAAAACGTGTGTGATGCACTGTAAAAATCTGAGTGGGGTCGGACACTTCATTTCGAAATGACAGTACATACGTTCCCGACTTTCTTGGCGCATCATCCCTTCTAAGTACTCTGTATGTTAGCGGCCTATTGTAGAATCGCTGACCGAGACCATCCACGCATGACAAGTGGTATTTGTTCTGCGTATGCTTTTTCCTTTTTCTATCTCTATATTGCGCATACACCAACAATAGGCGCAATCCAGAGCTGGAGGGATCGGCTACAGCCGCTTTCCGAGGGGTTGTTCTGGGTTGTTTGGGTTGCGTTCCGACGTTTACCGACGGGGTTCTAGGCCAATGGTTAGAGCCCATAATGTCAGCAGGTTTCTTATGGCTGCTGGAATATGACTGAAGCCATCATACGAATTCTCCTGTAGCCCATCAATTCAGACCATTATCCGCGAGTCGGTCCGTATTATCGCATCTATTCGGGTTATATAGCGGACGGGGGTGGATTATTGATGTTGTAGAGTAAATGGAGTAATGGATGGAGGTTTCCGTGAGGGGTACAATAATTGGCCATCTACCAACTCAGATTATATAATTCGAAACTGTCATGTTTCATGTTCGCATAGCCCGTCTCCATACCCAAGTTTTTCAGATCGTGTGTCGTGCTGTGCAAAATCACTTCAGTAGTATCTCCATGACGAAACGGCGTTATGGTCAAATACATTGACAGCATCACGGGGTAACAGTGGGGACTCTAAGTGAAATTCCAGACTAACAATGTTTCTTGCTCGAATTAGACACGAGCCGCAGAAACTTCCCAGTTGCCGTATTATCATCGCGTAAGGATGCGCTTGTGTCCCTCGGGATGGCGTTCAAGCGAACGAGAACGGGCTGCTTGACATGTAGGGAAGATGGATATAAATGCGACGAGACAAAGCCTTTCTGCGGCCGATGCGTTCGGCTGGGGAAAGACTGCAAGGGCTACGGCCTCAAACTCAGATGGCAGAGCCCCATGAGGCCTCAGCAAGCTAATAAGGGCCCGAAGGAACAACGCAGACGGAAGGCCTCAACTACAGCCTTGACAAGACTATCGTCCCAGCACCTGGTGGTACCAGCTTCACCACGAGCTATGAGCAGTCGGCTTTCACCACAACATGCATACCTGCTCGACCACTGGTCGACCACCCTGGCCTCGTTGATCACCATGGCACCGACTACACAAAATCAATTTCATACTCACATCACACCCATGATCGCCCACTCGCCATCTCTTCGCTCAGCTGTCTGCTTCATGGCGGCACATCACCTCAGCATCTTGAGAGCTGATCCCTCACTGATTAATGCTGCAACCCAGCATCAGATCGACGCGGTTTCCTCGTTACGGAAAACCATACACACCGAGAGCCCTCTGGTTTCTCTCGCCATCATCATGATCTTGCAGATCACCGACCGACTTTTCACGACCAACTCTGGAGTCAACCATCTGGAAGGAGCCAAAGTTATTATCGAGCAAGCCGGGCCCAAAACTTGGGATTGCGATATCGGTGTATTCCTGCTAAATATCTGCTGCTACCACGACGCCGTCGTCTCAGTCTCTGGGAGGACCCCTCCCATCCTCGGCCTCGGGGGCGACGCTCCCTACCTCGAGGGGATGGAGCTCATGCAAGGGCTCAAGATTCTATGGGCGACCATCGGCCAGATCAGCAGCATGGGCAGCCAAGACGGGGAACTTCTCGACACCCAGGGAGAAGCCATTGAAACTGTCCTCCGGGCTCTCGATACCTACGCAAGTCGCGAAGGAGACGCGGGGCACACGCTCCACGCGTATAAAGAAGCCGCATACATCTACTTGCACCGAGTCTGGCACAATGTCGGTTCTCCACACCCGGGGACCCTCAAACACGCGAGGGAGTGTCTCAGCCATCTATTCCAGGTCCCCGTCTCTTCACCGCTCGTCTCGGCCCACGCGTGGCCGTTGTGGACGGCAGCCTGCGAGACCATAGACGGCGAATTACGTGATCGCGTGCGGGAGAGAGTCAGAGCCATGTATGAGTTGCGGCATCTGCCGTCGCTGCGGAGGCTCGAGCAGGATATCGAGGATATCTGGAAGATCAAGGACGAAGGACGAAGCGCGACTGGTATCGACAAGGTTGATTGCGTCCGGGCTATACTTGCTATACGGAAGAGAGGTGCCGATCTCGTATGAGTTAAGATACTTCGCGAAAAAACGGGGCTAGACCAGCTCTAAAGAGCGAGCTATGTCATTCAAACACTACTTTATTATTCCCTTGCATGCCGGGGTGCTTATCTAGGAAGGACTTAGGGGCAATCCCATTAAATTTATTAGCGGAGCGTGTAAAACAGGTTGTTATCGTCGATGCTTGACAGCACACGATCGTGAGCAGAGTAATTTGTGCCGTCTAAAGATACGGCGCTGGCCTGAAGAGACGCGAACCCTCCGGCTCCAGTTGTCACCGATTCAAGATTGTATGTTTAGAGTATCTAGGTGGTAATAACACTTATATCTATGGAGACCGATGTATCTGATAGCCCTTAGAGTGTCCTTTTACAGTGACCCCCTCATAAGTGCTGAAGGGACAGTTAGACATCAGAACGACTGGATTCGCATGGACGGAGCCCAGGATGCCCAGCACCCCAGCGGAAGCGGTCACATTGATATTCATGACTCGAGGCTCAAAACTATGGTTATGCTAATACGCTTCCCTTAGTCTAACTACAAGATTATAGCATATGCCTTAATGTTAAAATAAACACAAAATAATAAAGAATAATTGCTAAATAATAATGGTTTATATATTTTGTAACGGATTACTGACACTTATACCTTATGAAATAAAAATACTAAAAAAATTGAAGATCGCGAGGAAAGCAACGAGTCACGGAAGCCGAGATACTGCATTGTGGCAACTCGAACCGAA
This sequence comes from Xylaria longipes, assembly GCA_025201785.1. NCBI lineage: Eukaryota > Fungi > Ascomycota > Sordariomycetes > Xylariales > Xylariaceae > Xylaria > Xylaria longipes. The sequence goes on along the minus strand of MU619721.1, from coordinate 230,220 downwards.
ACCAAGAGAAAGTTCCTCATAGGTGGTAAAGCAGCGGCCTGATATTTATCATGGTATAAAATACCTCCTCTAAATCTGTCTCGGTTTTACCTGGTAAGTTGTTTCCCTTTGCGCGCGCGATCGTGCGGCTGTCTCTGGTGAGCGCACAAGCTGACTTGGGTCGCAGACATAGCTTCGCGTTTTCACCTCCTGCCCAGCCGCCGCCCGCACCCGCTCCTCCTCACCCGACGTCCCTTTTCGCCTACGCATCGCGCCGTCACGCTACCCTCGGCAGCTACCTTTCAACGCTGCCCCCCCGTCTTCGGACGAGAAGGAGGATGAGGACGACAACGACGAGGAAGAAGAAGAGAGAGAGAGAGGAGGCATAGGCGTATCCGAAAAAGATGGTCGTTATTAGATATTCCGCGGCCCACTATTCTCGGCGCTCCAGTGGTCGTATAGCATCCCATAAAAGTCTCTTTATTTAACATAAGGATCTTTTTAATTCTTAGAGACTTTCCGATTAGCATCACGGTCGGGCATATTAACATCTTCAACCTCCGTATTCTTACTGGTCTGCTCTACCGCGCCCATATCAGTACCCCTAATACTTTAGTAGCCGTATCTAGATTGTTAAGTGCCTTGGGGTTAAGGCAACAGGCAAATATATTAGGAATGGCACTGGCCACTCAACTTGCCAATGCACTGCTACTACTGGCACTGCAAAAACAGACAATCCCCTAAGGTTCTGTTTGAGCGACAAGGAAAAAGAGATGGCGATATCGACCCCAGCGCCGCACACAGTCAAATCAAGTCAAACAAATCACTTTAACTTAATTTAACTTAATTAACACCTAAAATCAGCTTATTTAACTGAATAGAGCGTTTAGCTTACTTAACTTAACTAATTAATTAGTTAAACAAACTAAATAAGTAGATTTAAGGGTTAATAGTTTTTTTTTTTTTGTATTACTGTTTATAAACTTTGTTTCTAAGCTAGTATTAAATATATTTACGCGAGTTTTAAATAGCTTTAATAATAATACGCGTAATGCTATTAGCGTACGAAAATAAAAGGGTTCGTATAAGCTAAGCTAAGTATAAGCTAGGTATAGCTAGGTATAAGCTAGGTGTAGCTAGGTGTAGCATAAGCTATTAATAAAAGATTTTTATTTATTTACTTAAATACTTACTTAAATAAGTTAAGTATATATTTTTTATTAAATATACTTTATAAAAAATAAAAATAAATATTAAAAATTAATTATAATTAATTATAAGTACTTATAATTAATAAAAATCTTTGTTTTAATTAGGCAAGTAATTCTAAATCGTTATTTTATTTTGACTGGCCAAGTTACTTATTAGTCAATCAAGTATTACTTTAACTATGTGCGGCGCTGATCGACCCTCAAATTCCTTCGTCAGGAATCACCAACTCCAGAACAAATGACACGCATATTTTTAATGCAATCAGAAAGTTTTGGGTAAGCAGGACTTATCTCAAGCCGACCGACCCCTTTCAACCTTCCAACAGGCCACAACGAGACATACCACTGGATCGTATGTATCGATGTCCCGACTCGTATGGCCATAGACGATATTGAGCCTGTTATCATTCTCGAAAAAATTAAGCATAGTAGTTGGAACAAATACCATAGTTCCTAGAGAGGCGGCAAATTGCGAGAGTATATCGGGCCGCGCGGAACTGTAATTTAACTCATCAGTTCAGTAGATAACTAGCGCGTCAACCTCGGCGGCTTGTCATAGATTAGGTAGTTGGTATTCCCGGCAATATCTTTAGCCGTAAGAATATTTAGATTCACTATAGTGCCTAACGTCTACAGGCTTTCTTGCTATGGTCAATTTTGGCCACGCCTTCGAACACATGGGAAAGAAGGGGGAAAGAAAGGGGAAACGAAGCTCTTCGATTAGAAGGCGGCGTCCTCGCTTCGTCATTTCAGGAGCCGGTATGTAGACAGACGGACGTCGAGCTTCGGATCCAGGTGTAGCCCGACACTCGGCAATTGGCCCTAGTCGTTGGTACACAAGGCAGGTTAGGTAGTAGGCAAGCTTATAATAATCGACAAGAGCGCAGTTCCTTCAACAGACATTCCCACAAACCACCTCGGTGGCTTAGTGGTAAAGTAGTCGGCAGGACAAACTCCTTGTGTCAGAGGCAGGGCCATAGGCATTCAAGGGTTTTCCGGTCCGCGGATGTTGAGCTTGCCTTAAGCCGTCGGATTCTTTTTTCGTAACTTTTATGCCTCCAGTTCGAATTTGACTCCTGCTGCTTTTTTTCACTTCCTTTCTTTCTCCGACCCTCACCTCCCTCACCCCAAGCTCCTTTTTTGGTTGTTGTACCCCTAGATAATTTATACAAATTGAGCCAGAGCCAGAAGGACTCGATTATCGGAAGACTTCCGGGGAAATGGCAAAGATTATTGATAAAGCGTCCAAGGGCCACTGACGCCATGTACCGCCGACGTTCGGTATCCATTATTGAATCGTGCTTGGGGTGTACGTCTGGCCTCAGAGGGGCTCCGTTGATAGCGAGTGGAATTCAATGACGTGTCACCGATGGTGTAGCAGGTTTCACGACGAAATGACCTCCTAGAGAGTTTGGAAAGCTAGGTCGGGATCAAAGAAGGCGACATCCAAACACGTGCATGACAAGACACGGAGCTGAGCATTCAAGGCAGGAGGATGACATATACACGCGGTCCTGAGTACCCTAAGCTGTAACAGTGCAATTTTTTAGGCGTATTGTAACCCCCAAGATCTGATCACCGCTTTCCATCTCGATTCCTGCTTCACCAAGAGTAGTACAGAACCCCATTGAAAGTCGGCTTAAGGGTCTACCGATACCCTTCTGTAAACCACTCCATGCAGCTTAAAGTAAAGTATACGCTGCGATACAAGCAATGATAAAGGCCGCCACAGCAGAGGCACGATGTCTTGGACCAGCCGAAGGCGGCAAATTACTACCCGGCTCGACGGCGTCTCTGGCACTAATGCACGACAACTGTACAGTGGGCGACGCATCGTCTGACGCATTAGCGCGTGTATTCCACCCCCAGATCGTCAGCACCGGCCACGTTTTCTGAGTAGCATCGTTCAACGCTTTCTCGTCGTCGGGATCATGGGCCTCCGAAGCTGTCACGAAGACTTCTTTCCCACTGATCGAATCGAGAGGAAGTTCTACGCCGAGTTAGTAAAGGCACCAAGCGGAATCCCTACAGCCATGTATTCACTAACGCTGGACGTTGAAGTCGCCTGTATTAATCGCATCGCCACAACTCGACGGCGTCGACGGCGGCGTGCCGTAGCAGTCTTGGTTGAGCGGGAACTTCTCCGCATAAGCCTGCTGGAGGTCGGAGACACACTGCGACGACAAGATGGTACAAGTGCCGTTTTCTGCAGCAGTTACGTTCTCCTGGGGCGCGTTTGGAATGACGACAACGCATATCTTCCACGTCGTCTCATCGGTTGCAGTCTCATTAGAGAACGTGGCGCGCAGGTTTTCAGGGGCTTGCAGGAAGATACTCGTCCCAGTGAACGTCCTGCCCGTCGCATTTGTAGGGTTCATGGCTTGGGAGTCTGGACTATCCAGGGTGATTGATATTAGCATAGAGGCATTAACTAGATATGATATTTCTCATGATTCTCCAACAACCGAACGAAGTCTTTGCTTCGAAGCCAAAATATCTTACATGTCGCTTGTGACGTTAATTGATAGGCGCCATCCATCAATCTGCGTGCTTGGCCAAGGTCTTGAGACATCGAACCCGACGACTGAATTGTTCCCGGTAGCGTTGGGATGAGCGAGGCTTGCTTCCCAGGAATCGCGGTCGAACTGCACAGCATTGCCTGCCACGATGGTTCCGCCCATAGGCCAGCCCGGGAGGCCACAAACCCCTGTTGAGAGAGATAGTAATACGGTCCAGTATGATACTAGCTTCATTATGTTAGATTTTCCGTAAATTCGGATAGCAATCCAATATAGTGACCCATTTCAGGTGGTGATGCGTCTGCCCAATTCTATTCCGGTGGCCGTTTTAAAGAAACACAATCCGGGCCTCTTAAGTATGTTACGTTTCGAAGCGCCCGCGACCGACTTATGACGGCACGAAATGACAATCACACGCTTTGAGGAGCAGTCGACGAGGGGTCGACAAGCAATCGATTGGTATTAAGCTTCGACATGCGGGGTTCGTACGCAACCACGGGCCCTTAAACCTTGATTTGAGGTTTGACAGACTATCTATATGCGACAAATCTATTGAGGTTTTTATGTAATGAAATAATGCTGGGGGTGGTAGGTACCTATCTCTAGCTAAGGTACACACCGGGTCAAACCAAGCATTAGAGATGTGAATACCTGTGAAAATTTTTAAAAAGTAAGCTGTATTGCGTAAAGCTTGACATTAGGAAGCAGATAGACAAAGAAGCGGCAGTACGGGAATATCCTTGTCTAGATTCCTGCTTAGTAATTTACCGCGACTACTCGTTGGATCTGTTATAGTCGTCAAATACATTTCAATGCGCCCAGTACGCTTTGCAGTCGCACTCCGTTGTCGCGATTGATTTGTCTGACAAGAGCCGGAATAAGTCTCGCTCCCGTCAATATCGTGCATAGACACTTCTGACGTGCCTCATGTAGTAAGTTACTGATAACCGGCAGCCGACATGCGTCGATCCGTGGCATTTCTCAATTAAGTTCATGAGGCTCGCAGCCTTGATGGAAGTTCTCTTCTTAACGCTGGGACGTTTCATCCGCTGCCTTGCTGAGATTGCGAGCCTATGTATGCTCGTTTGCGGATGACATAGGACGAGGGGGAAACCTTGTTTATAATTATCGAAGAAGAAAGGTCTTGGATAGTGGCTGCTATCAGGACTTACGGTCGGTCTCGACTTGAACTTTGAACAGGTTTTGTATAAGTGTTGACGTACTGCATCTTGGATTGCGTAAACATTGTGTATGTTTTTTTTTCTTGGGTTCGCAGGCGGGTTTGCCTCTTCGCGTTCGTAGGTGTGTGCTTGCGTCGGTCCTCACTATTATCCTATGCTATTGGGTCCTACGCCAACATTTGAAAGAGTATAGCTAAGGGGGACGTTAGCTGTCTTTGCGGAGGCATATCGCCTACCAGACCTGTTTTACGCGGTATCATAGCGTCGTGCGCTTCCCAAAATCCTTGGTGCGCCACGCTATTTCGAGTAGATGTTAAGGTGTTGTAGAGAGATTTTGATAAAGACTCGCTATTCGATTCGTATCCTGTCGAACCAGGGGCTCACTCGCAACTGTTTGGAAAAAAGAAGTAGGAAATAGCTTCGTATATTTTCTAGCATACTAAAAATAGCTGCCATGGATATGCCCCCGCTAGACATATGAAGAGCTGCATATCAATGACTTGATTCGGAAGCTATACTAGTTGTTCGATCTGCTAGTAGATCTACTGTTGTACTCTAGTCGCTCCAAGATCATTACACCTAAACACGTTTATTTGTACCCCATTTCTTTTAGAACCATCATAATGGGCGAACCCGACTGATCGGATGGTGCGACGCTACACGCTAACCTAATACTCTGCTGTACTGTAATATACCAAGGTTAGTTGCCACATTTCATCACACTACAGAACTAATACCGGATGTAGATTATAGCGCAAGGCACTGGAGCGATAATCTGGGCAGTTAACAATGAGATCACCAGTTATAAGAATTAGCTAACCCATTCTAGTAAATGAACACCTGATTTTGCAAATGTGTAATCCTATATTGATCCTTCCGTGATACATACACTAAACCACATTCTATAGGTAGCCAGACAGACGGTTAATCAGGCATCTGTACACCATAATGCTAGCGTACTGTAGTGTGATAAGTCGCATGACGTGGTAGATCTTATACGTATATGAACCTTGGAACCGACAGCCTGCATTATCGTACCTCTTGGCGAATGGTCCCGCATAAGGGTACACTAACTTGGTGGTTTACTTCTAACAACGGGATAACACGAACGATTTCCAAATGGTACAGAGTATCGTGGATATTAGTATGAAATGGCTGGACTACTGTCGCACTATTTCATAGCTTCCCATGTGTGTGTGTGTATGCGTATCAGAGTAGGAAAGTCCATCCGAAATAGACTGTACTGGTTCGCAATACTCCTCCAACCTCCAAGTGTCGGGACGAAAACGAGACTACACGAGGTGCGGGGACAAAGTAAACCCCTGCAAGACGTTCTGCAACGAGTACTCGCGCTGGACAAGGAACGTCTTGCGTGCACGTGTCAGAGGAGCTTTACTATAATAGGTCTGGCTGATATTCCCCTGTCAGAAAAAGTACCCGAGGGGGTACGTTTTTCTAGGACCCAACTAAGTTATACTAAATAGATCATGGTATGCTCCTCGCATGGATACTATACTGGCCTATTTAAGAATGCCAGAAACGAATTTTAGACATGTTCGAATAGTAGGGCGACGAATATAAGCAAGATATTGTTGATTACACGGGACGAACAGTATCGGAGGCTGTCTTGAATCCTCAGACAACTAATAGTAGAAGTTCCAGACAAGTGTAGAGGTGGTTGGTTGTGTGACCCCGCGACTACTCCAAAATCCGGCTGGGGAATAGTGAATGCAAACCAGAGGCGAGAAAGATTTACGAAGTCTTAACCGCTGTTGGGTCGAAGTGCTGGGGCTTATTTGAAATCTCCGCATTGTGAGCAATTAAGGCTCCAGTCACTATAACTCCGTATGGTATAGCGCAGTTGTCCTCCAGACTGACTCCAGACAATGCCTCCGCATGGAGAAACCTGATCGTGAGGGGAATAAAAGGGGCAAATCTGGCGCCACTGACGACATGGGAATGTTCCTACGCCAACTAACTAAGGTTAGTGAACACTAGCGCCTTCGTAATACCGGCATGTGCCGTAGACTGTTTCTGAAGCTATTGCGTAAAAGATTCATAATCCGTTGGCTGTGGTGTGGTATTATGGTATTATTACGGCAGTGATGATGGGACTAGTCCCAAATCCTCCTCGAAATTTCTCGAATTACTCTACAGTAATATTTTCTAGACGTCGAGGGGTGAAGTTCCTGCTGAACAGCCTTATTCTATAGTCACTGAAGAGTGTGATGATCTGACATGGGCTTGTCCCCCGCGGACTCGACTGCATTCTTCTTGCCATTGGCTACAATAGGCGGGTAATGCAGGACACGAGGACAGAACGAGGAGAATAGGCCGAACACTATATGGTTCCACTGCCGATAAGCACGTACCATGTCCGCCATTATGCAGCTGTATCCTCGACTCTTGAATGCGACTCGCCGGGAGTATTCACCGCTTTCTGACCGCTTCACGTTACTGACACGACGATCATTCCATGTAGTGAATGTAGAGCCTCGACGGCTGTTCCTAGTGCCCTGCTAGTGTGAAACGGCACTCTGAAGATCAGCCAGTCGATTTGCTCAGAGGTCGTTGGAAAGCGGAGTCATGTGCTGCTAATCTGTCTTGGGCACGAACGGTTACCGAGCTGAAAGAAAGAGGTGCCGAAATCCGCGCATCCGGAGCAGGGCTGGGCAAGCGATCGAATTGAGTCGAGGCTGCCCAGGCGAGGTCTTGCTACCTACAGATTACGAAGTTGCTGTGCGTATCTCGGCGCGATCAGTGGTCTCTCGAGATAAGGCCATCATCAGCTTGGCGGCCGTTGGAGGGTGCCAACTTGGCGGGCCCTTTGTTCAATTTTGGTCCAGATGCCAGATGATCGACATCCAACACCGGTCAGATCATGTATACCAATACTAGCCATGTGTCCGGGGCAGGATCTCGGGAAAGCAGAAATGGAATTCCACCGGCCAAGACCTAGAAGCACGGCGTAGCCGAAGCGCAGGCTATCAGTTCACCTATGGCATTCAAAACCCCAGCTTTTCACTTCCCCGCAACCGTTGTCATCCTACGAATGCTAAGCGGCCGAGATCATATCACGTGTGCTCTGAAGTAGTCTAGTATCCCTTTGGTGCCCATTTCGGCACCAACATCCTTGAGTACTGTACACCGATCGCTAGGATCTAGGCCAATTGAATCACCTATTTCTAGATACATCGATATACACCTAAATTTGCCCGTCCTATATGTCACTGCAATAACTATTGTTACAAAATGCTACAAGATTTTATCTAGTATAATGATGTCACTCCTGTTAGCAGGGGTAGTATGGTCAAATCGGTGTCTTTTTGGTGGTTGGTGCCGAAATGGGCACCAAAGGGATAGTTAGAACTCTACGCGGTGAATGCCGCCATTGAAACAAGCTAACTGCGTAAATGGCTTACTTACCGAAGGCACGGGAGGCACAAAGTTTTTCAGCCGCCATGCAATCCCAAAGGGCACTGGCTCGGGAACTCTGCCTTGTCTAGTGTTCGTGAGGGTGAGGGAGCTGTGTAAAGGCTTTAGTGGCGGCTAAGAAAAAGCTTGTACGAACAGAGCCGCAAGCTCACTACGAACCACCTGAAGTTAGCCTGTGAAGTAATTCCATACGCATGTCTCCTGGTAGCCTCGCTAGCAATCTGGCGGCGAGCAATAACTTGTGTGTCTAGATCCTCTTTTACGTGGGGAACATACTGTAGATGATGCGATCTAGATCTAGGTGTGGGATGTTGGGCTCCTTGGAAGTGGCCAAAATATACGTAGTACATTTTGCCTCTAGCGACAATGGTCTCGATGCTGATGGGAAATGATGTACCACACGAATCGTGTAGCCTACGTAGGTATTACTTGCCATCCCTCTAGCAGAGCCCCAATCTAGAATACTGTCTAGTAAACTGTACCGTACTTCTGTAGATATAGTGTCCAGGCTGTTCTCCATGTGGCGTAGCTTGGCCAACCTTGACTATGGTGGCACCCTGGCAAGATTAGCGCGGCACCACATAATATTCACTCTTCCAAGATATTTGCGAAGGAATTGTGGGCTCTGGTGGGTTCTGGAGCGTGACTGGTGAATGGGGATGGCGATCAGTCGGAGTCTGGGGTCTCCTTCTTATTAAGTATGTTAGTGTTAGTCTAGGAAATGTACATGTGGGGATCTGTAAGTATTCACTGTTGCGCGCGCTCCCTGTTCACTTCACCACTCTATATAAGACTGAACAATCCGCACGCTCTGTTTTACCCGTGTGCCTTGGTCTCTTGTTCTCTCGCCAGCTTGTAGTCGTGAGGCTTTGGGATCTACCTCATTTGTTTCCGTAGTCATTACAAGCGCCAAGATGTCGGACATCGAGAAAGACAGGTGAGTCCCTAAGCGAAGGCCTCTTTAGGCAAACAGCGAAAGAAGAAACGGCTAACCATTGCTGTAGCATCGAGCCCAAGGGTGTTCCCAACGAGAAGTTGGAACATGGCCTTGACGTAACAGAACATGTTGATCTCAACGTCAACCTTCAAGCCAAGTAAGTGATTTGCACCTATTTTCAAACACATAGAACACGCGCTGTCACAATCGCTAGTTTTAGCACATAACATATCTAACCCGACTCAACAGGATCATCAACCCCTTGGAGGGTATCCCGCGCAACCAACTCATGCGGGATGTCGAGGCCTTTGTTGAAGAGAAGGGTCTTCAGGAACACGTAGGGCACTTCCGCAAGGGTGCTCTAATTGCACAGAACCCGGCGTCTTTCGAAGACATCGATGGCCCCGAGGCTCTAGACGAGACCGAAAAGCAAGTCCTTCGAGATGAAATCCTGCACAAGTGGCGGCTGCCTTGGAGGCTATACCTCACCATTATCACTTGCTCTATCGGCGCAGCCGTTCAGGGATGGGATCAGACTGGATCGAACGGTGCTACCCTCTTCTTCCCGGATTACTATGGAATTGGATCCAACAGCACTAGAGACAAGATTGTGAGTTCGCGAGCGAGATCTATGGTCTCTACTTGCTTCTTTCTAAGACTAATTCGTCTATTAGCTGGTTGGCCTCGTCAACTCTGGTCCTTATATTGGCTGCGCTCTTATCGGTTGCTGGCTCTCAGACCCCTTCAACAATTGGCTTGGCCGCCGAAGTACCATTTTCCTGGCTGCGCACTTCTGTATCTGGCCCGTCATCGGTTCTGCTTTCTCCCACACCTACGCTCAGCAGCTCGCCAACCGTCTCCTCATGGGTATCGGCATGGGTCTCAAGGCCTCGACAGGTTTGTATTCGCTTTCTCCAATTTGCCACAACATACTTACTAATACCGGCTCCCAGTTCCTATTTTCGCCGCCGAGAACGCCCCTGCCGCCGTCCGAGGTGCTCTAGTCATGTCGTGGCAGATGTGGACTGCTTTCGGTATCTTCCTTGGCACGGCTGTTAACCTTGCCGTCTATTACAATGAAAACAACTGGCGTCTGATGTTGGGTGCTCCTTTCATCCCCGCTGTCCCTCTTCTCGTCCTTATTTACTTCTGCCCCGAGAGTCCGAGGTGGTTAATGAAGAAGGACCGCTACCCCCAGGCATTCAAGTCCCTGACTGTTCTACGACACCATCCCATCCAGGTCGCCCGCGATATGTACTCTATCCACGCTCAGCTTTCGATTGAACACCAGCTTTTGCACAAGAGCAACTACGCCACCCGCTTCGTGGAGCTGTTCACCATTCCCCGTGTTCGCCGTGCCACCTATGCCGCTTTCACCGTCATGATTGCCCAGCAGCTCTGCGGTATCAACATCATCGCCTTCTACTCGTCGACCGTCTTCCAGGAAGCTAGTTTCACTCAATTCCAGGCTCTGCTTGCCTCTTTCGGCTTCGGTGCCGTTAACTGGTTGTTTGCCTTCCCCGCTTTCTGGACCATCGATACCTTCGGCCGTCGATCCCTGCTTCTGTTCACATTCCCTCAGATGACCTGGACTCTGCTTGCCGCTGGTCTGTCCACCCTAATCCCCGTGGGCAACCCGGCCCGACTTGGCCTTGTCGCTTTGTTCATATACTTATTCGCCGCTTTCTACTCACCTGGTGAGGGTCCCGTGCCCTTCACCTACTCGGCAGAGGTATTCCCCCTGTCTCATCGTGAGGTCGGTATGGGTTTCGCCGTCGCTACTTGTCTTGGTTGGGCCGCTGTGCTGGGTATCACATTCCCTTTCATCCTTGAGCGTTTGGGCACTGTTGGTGCTTTCGGCTTGTATGCCGGCTTCAACGTTGTCGCCTTCGTCATGATCTTCTTCCTGGTCCCCGAGACGAAGCAGCGTACACTCGAGGAACTCGACTACGTCTTTGCTGTGCCTACTAGCAAGTTCGTTGATCACCAAGTTAAAGAGGTTCTACCGTGGTGGTTCAAGCGCTATGTTTTCTTCCAGCGAAATGCTGAATGCCGACCTCTCTACCACGAGGAAGACGTGAGGCGGAATGCGAAGAACTAAGGGCATTGCCATAAATGGCTGTAGTCAAGCATTAGGCTTTAAGAGAACTTCATTATTAAAGGTTGCCGCATTTGTTTTTCACTAGCTTTACAATCACTTCGCCAGAATACCCCCTTTCAGACAGCTATAGATAGTTGCAAATCGAGTCTATTGTTTTTACGAAGACGTCAATATTTCAATATTTCCGAGATAATTTCGATTCTATGATTCTTCAACCATAGAAGCTATCTCGGTGAATGTGTTTGTGTTACATATAATCTCGTACACAATAGCCTAATATGCAACTCACCTTGTTCGTTGAATAGTGCTTCTTATATAGTAAATGTCGGTAGATATGGTTGACTCATGACGTACGCCTAGGGACTTACACTGCATCTAGATTTTTCAGTAAACTTGGGAGTGGTACCCGATAATTAGAGATAGAAACTTAATCCTTTGAATTACGCGGTACCAAACCTAGCTCCACTAGCTAGTATAAAAAGGATGAGTCAAAAGCACGGGGAAAGGCCGCACAGTCATACCAATCAATGTAATCCTTCGCAGCGCCGCACACAGTTAAAATAATACTTGATTGACTGATAAGTAACTTGACCAGTCAAAACAAAATAACAATTCAGAATTACTTGCCTAATTAAAGCAAAGATTTTTATTATTTGCAAATATTTGTAATTAATTGCAATTAATTTTCTATATTTTTTTTATTTTTTATAAAGTATATTTAACAAGAAATACTTCGTACGTAGGTACCTACCTAGGTATTTCTTTTGTAGTAGAAATTTCTTATTAATAGCCTACGCTACACCTAGCTACACCTAGCTACACCTAGCTACACCCAGCTATATATACCTGCTTACACTTGTTATTATTAAAGCTATTTAGAACTAATTACGCTTTATAAGCAGTAATATAAAACAAAAAAAAGCTGCTAACCCTCGAATCTACTTACTTGGTTTGCTTGATTAATTAATTGCTTAAGTTAAGTAAGCTAAACGCTCGATTCAGTTAAATAAGGCGATTTTAGGTGTCAATCAAGTCAAATCAAGTCAAAGCGATTTGTTTAACTTGACTTGACTGTGTGCGGCGCTGATCCTTCGCACGGGTATTAGATTTATTGACCCGGGTACTCAGTAGGCTAATTCATCCACTCGCACTACTTTGCTAACTGTGATATCACCTTTCTATCGTAAATTCAAACCGGTACGGACTCATACGACCACACTACACATCGCAGCCCGTGAAGGTCTGGAGAGGTGAAATTTCTCTCGGGTCTTGGCGGCGGGCCAACTTCGAGGAATACAATTAGTCTAGTAAGTGAGGGGCAAAATCCTTTTTTGCAGGGTAATTCCACATTGAAGCTTGGTTGTAGCACAAAATTGTATATGAATATCTACAGCCTTTAAATTTCCTCCAAACCTTCAACGCGGCATATTTCTGTAACCAGCTACAACACCAGAAAACACTGAAAACAGCTAGCAAGTGGGTTATGACCGGTTCTGCCTTATGGGAGGAGGTTTGGTGGCATCGCATTTGACGGCGCGAATATAACGGTTCGTATGTCACTTCTTGAAACGGCCGATTTCGGAATTATGGGTGTTCTTTCAGCAATAGCTATTTATCTTTAGCTTCCTTATAGAAGACAACCGAAATTTGAAACGGAGCACACCTGTGGAAGGATACCCAACCATGCCTTAAGCAGACGCTGGATGATAATCTACAGATGATCCCTACAATTAGAGGTTGGCGACAGAACAACTTTGCATGGATATCTGCGGTCTTGGATTTGGCAGGATTGGCAGGATCTGCACAATGAATGGGGACGACCACTGACTGAGAAAAACCAAACTTGGGGGTAAACATTTTTAGAATAAATAATAGAAATAAATCAGCTCTCATAGATAGGAGATTGTTACTGGGGGGAACACTTGGTTTCTTACGAGCATAGAACAGAAAACGCTCCGTATATGGCCTGGTCTAGCCACAGGTGTGTTCTAAGAACCTTCACGCAATAATAGGTACACAATACAGATTTGAAACTGAAACTTACCAGAATATGGGAACCTTCTGCTGGCGGTTCTGCCATATATATGAGCATCTACACAGCAGACATTTGTTGTATCGTGCACAGGTTATCTAGAATTTAACAAATGTTCGCTTATAATATCAATTAATCACTGAAGGCTATTTTAGCAAACACAACTAACAATAGCCTCGAGAACATCTCAAGTCAAGATATCCAGACATAACACCCAACGCCCACCCCGACCCGGGGCGACCCTTTTGCGCTTCCATGAAAACTCGTGAACCTAAGCTCCTCGTACCCTTTACCCTTTACCCTTGCATTAATTTAGCCGCGTCGAATGCGCAATGGTACCTGGGCGTTCTTAGAGGCCCATTCTGATAGAGTTCTTGTAAGCGGCTGTTACTCGGTTAGCAATCCATTCCTAATGCATAGTCTGTTTTACACAGCAGGAGGGGGCCCTACTTTGCTGGAGCCGTTTAATCATGTCTTCGTTATCTTTTGTTGTTTGCTGTGCGCTATCTTGCTTCGGATCAAACGAATATGTTGAAGAAGAGTCCCGAGTTTCACCAGTAGCTGGCTTGGTGGTCGTCTTTGAAGACGTAAATGAAAAGGTGTTGTATGACTTTCCGGGCATTTTGATTGTTTGTCAATTTTAGGTTGTCTGTTCTGTGGTTGGAAGGAAAATGATTTTATCGCACCCGTGTGGTGTATTATTTTATGATATTGTAGTATGAGTCACTGGTCGTTGCCTTGATGCTACTGAAAGAGGATTTGCAATGCCTTGGGCTTTGGGATTCTGTAACCTATATACTCATATGCCGAAAGTGCAGAAAAAGTATTTAGTACGTCACCGTATTCCGACCTTCCTACGCGTCAGCTTTCGTTGACATGCATGGTTGGTGCTTATGATCTACGCCAAATCATCACCATTTGCGTCGACAGTTACGTGACGGAGCTAGACTAGTGCCTTTAGCTGCCGTTATCAGGTACGTATGCCTACTTTACTTCTTCTGGAAGTTAACCGAACTCCGATTCTCAACCATGCACCAGTCACAACTCGAGAATTCTCGGAGTTCATAGTCAGCATCTCCACCTTGGACCCTTAGAATATCGACTAAGCGCGGAGTTCAATAAACTACAATAATGGCATCGGCTCACCACGGCCTTCGCCGAATAAACTCTCCTCTAAAATGGAAGAATGCCGTCGTTTATCGAGCTTGCCAATTTACAAATCCCGCTTTGACTCATAGGACCACCCCTGTCGTGCCTTAGGCATCCAGAAACGCGACGCCTTCCTAGGTCTTGGCAGCTCAAGCTGCATTTTTAGCTCTCGATGATGAGTCCTCAAACTGGCGGGCAGATAGTTGATTTGCGGAGCAAACCTTCAACGCGAGCTCTCAATGGGACATACAGGCGCAATGGGAAGTTACAGTCTTGCGAGCCCTGCAGGTATGACGATGTGTTCTATGTACTCTGTTTGCCTAATAAGACCTCATCGTCATTGACACTGACGTGTATAGGAAGAGCAAGCTCAGATGTGATCATGTAGTTCCAATATGCGGAAGGTGCGTGAAGAGGAAGTGCGCGGAGAAGTGCGTGTATCATCCGAATCCCCTCACAAAGGTAAGTGGCTTCAAAATCTTAGAGATAAAGTGTCACACCCATACCCATTGGAACAAGTTGAATGAATGAGATGAATCTCAAATTCTACGAAGAAGAGCTCATCTCTTCTATACCATGTTGAGAATCTTCAAAGAATATACTTCGAACTTGTCGATAACCATTACATAGAAGCGCCAGACGGCCGAGAAAGTGCCCCTGACACCCGCCACTACAGTCAACGAAGGGACTTCCCCAGTCCTTTTGCCTACCACTGAGTCATCAGAGCCTGGTTCGCCCAATTCTCCAGGGTATAATAACCTCGGGGCGTCTCAGCTAAATTACCAAGCGGCGCCGTTGCAAGCGCCGGCAAAGTTCAATCGAGCCGCATCAGCACCTCCTCTGCATACGCATCATTGCGACGGCGAGCCAGGACGCGTGAACCCAGGTTTTTTCGGAGCTACCAACTTCATGTGTATCTTCTCGGAGAATCTCAGCAACCTGGGCGTCGTGTCCACTGAGCTGGAAGGCCCCGAGCTTCCACGGCTTACCATCTCCAATGATCAGATTGTCCGGGGCACCCAGATACTCTCCTTTTTGAAGGATTCGAGTTTGGTTCATGATTTCGTCAACCGCTCCTTTGATATTGGCGATGGTGTCAACAACATCGTCATTGAGCCCATTATGAAGCAATGGCTCTTAAAGCTATGGGCGAATCACGGAGATACGCTCAAAAAGGGGAACCCCGAAAAACTACGCCGCCTGTCGGAATTGTTATGGCGGAATACGATGACGTCGATTTCCGTAAACGAGAATATGGATTATAAGGGATGGGCGGTGCAGGCGACAGGGATGAACCTCCGATGGGAAGTCATCGGCATCATTGCCGCTCTCATCGGGCAGTGCGCCACGACGTTGAGTCGGTCGGATCTTTTGCTCACGCAGCATAACGTATCAAAACCTATTCTTGCACGAAAATTGAGTGACATCGCCTCCACGTGTCTCAACTTCTGCCGCGATTGTGAAGCGTTGGACGACTTGTTCGTCTGGTTGCTCATAGAAAATTCAGTCTTGACGGGGTCACTGAAAGGTGACGGAAGTTACGCCGTGTACCGAGAGACCGGTGAATTCGTCAATGCAGTTGTAGCCATGGGTCTTCACATCGACGTCAAGCTAGGCAAACCGCGCATA
This sequence comes from Xylaria longipes, assembly GCA_025201785.1. Lineage (NCBI taxonomy): Eukaryota > Fungi > Ascomycota > Sordariomycetes > Xylariales > Xylariaceae > Xylaria > Xylaria longipes. Next base: position 214,047 of record MU619721.1, on the reverse strand, counting down.
CCGTTCTTTCTTGAACAATTGCGCGTGAGAATCGTTCTCGGGGCGTATTCTTCTGACGTTAGCATATCCTCGTATCTCGGTCGACCACCCGTGAGTAATTCTCGGAAACATTTTCTTGTTTTGGCAACTTCTAGAGTACAAACTTTCCTTTTGGGCTAAGATAGGGTCTGGAAGCCTCTGAAACCCTCACAATCACGCCCAAGATGGCGGTAACTGACTCCGAGTGTTCTAGAGACTGTCGTATCGGTACTGCAATCTCACGCCCCCTTTGGACATACTGGATATCCAGCTCGTTGCCGGCGAAGACGAGATTGCGCGTATTATGGCATCATTTGACGAGAACGGGTATAACACATCTGGTAAGGTCTCTCGTGCTACATGGATGAAAACATGGTTAGGGTTTGCCCCTAGACGAGAAGAAGTCCTCGATCTAGCTCTAGGACGATACAGCAGAGAGGAAATCCTCAGCCGTGCGAAAGAAATTCAGAAAAAGAGCGACGAGTACTGGGCTAGCTTACCATTGTTCATCAAGAGTATGACAGACGAGACATATGACTATAATGAGGCTAGGCCGCAGAGAAAGCGACCCCTCGAGACGTTGTTGAAGATCAACCTTAAGCAGGGTTTCCGTGCAAACGAGCTGCTCCTCCAGCGAGTTTTAATTCGCAAGACCGGGGCTGGCTGGGACAAACTCGTCGAAGTAGCAAGCGCCATCTTCCAGGATATCCTACAAATCAGCAAACGTCATGACTTAGCATCAATATTACAGAGCAACATAGCCGCCCTCCTCGCTGTCCAGGGCCTGCGGGGCGCGTCCGTCATAGCGGTAGAGCTGTTGAAACAGGAACAGCTGCCCAACTACCCCAAGAATCCGCTCTTGCCAAGAAGTCGAACGATTCAAGACTTATCCGTCTTTGCAGCCAGGCTTGGGGATGTTGATCCATCTGACGGGTCGTTCACCGTGTGCGACCAGGGGCGCAAGGTCATCACGCGCATTCTCGACAAGGTCCTGAGTCCTCCGAATTTATCGGAGCGGCCGGTTGCATCCCACACGCAACATGAGCAGCAGCACCAGACACATGCTAACGAGGGAATGGACATAAGCGTCTACCAGGGCGAAACGGTACCTCACCAAGAGTGGTCTGTGCCAGATCCGTTGGAGTTCCAGATGGGAGAGGCAAACTGGGGTATTGAGGTGCCATTCCTTGGCCACGACAGCGACTTCGTGCAGTGGCTCGAGAGCGCAGACTGGGAGAGACCGATATGATTAGACAACCGACATCTTATTTTATTCCTCAAATTCGGGAGAATACACGCGCTCGGGTGGGCAACGTTTCGTCGCGAGACTTTGGTGGTAATTATCGAACGGTTTATCGGGGCGTTTTTCTGTTTTTCGTTTGAAGTAGAGCGCAGTGTACACGGCGGGTTGCAATGATGTTTTCTAATTATAATGAACACAGACAAAGATGTCTGCATGCATAGGGATTTAAACAATCTGTATGATAATACGAATAATCGTTAAGCACTAGTGGTGCTCATATTCAGAGCAATTCGTTTTTGGTAGCCGTCCTCTGGCCCTTCTCCATGCAGCTGGATCTGCTATATATTCTACATAAATGATAACCATAAATGATCAGGCATTAGGGCTTTCCTAGGAAACAGGCGACAAATCGACTGGAGAGCACTCATTACATACCACTAAGAATCCATTATCGGTCGCAGCGGACCTGCAATTCCCATGTGATTCCCGCTTCGGCTCCCTCGATCCGAACCTAAATCACCCAACATCACGACTACGAGATCTCAGGGTTCTTACTGAGCACATGTCCAGAGAGGAGGTAAGAATTACATCACGAGTTGATACCATGGAACTCTGTTCTGCAGCGATTTGCCGGCACTTCCGAACCCCTACGGTCTCAGTCTTTCGCTCACTTCATATTGCCCCAGGATCGAGCACACATGGAATATAGTGACTCTGAGATTTGGATAAACTCGTAATCGTTAACAACATTCGCAGTCAACCGAACCAACGTCAATATCCTCAAAATGGTACACCAGCACGGCGATGGGGTCGACATCCCGAAAGAGCACAAGATGCGGCAGTAAGCGATCCAAAGAACCCGCCCCCAAAATAACATGGCGGGGGGGCGGGGGGC